>CM059188.1:14611393-14892362 GCA_030323885.1 Branchipolynoe longqiensis | reverse complement strand
TAAAAAGTGTGTGTGACTCTGTGTCTGTGTGTGTGTCTCTATGTGTGTGTGTGTGTCTGTGTGTGTATGTGTCTCTGTGTCTCTGACAAAGAGACACACACAGACACATATACACACACAGAGACATACACAGACACAGATACACACACAGAGACACACACACAGACACAACACAGAGACACACACAGAGACACACACAGACAGAGATACACACAGAGACACACACAGAGACACAACACAGAGACACACACAGACACACAGAGACACACACACAGACATACACACAGACACAGACACAGAGACACACATAGACACACACAGACACACACATACACAGAGACACACAGACACACACACACAGAAACACACACACACAGATACACACACAGACACACACACAGCAACAGAGACACACAGACACAGAGACACAACACAGAGACACACACTCAGAGACACACACAGACACACACAGAGAAACACAGAAATGAGAAATATGAAGAATGGGACGGTGCAAACATGTAGGTTTATGCGGCGGACCTGTTAGGAAGCAGTCTTCATGAGAAATATGAAGAATGGGACGGTCCAAACATGGCTCAGTTTAGCTTGCTTTGAGGGATGTTAGGACCGTCCCAAATATGAAGACTGCTTCATATTTCTCAGGAAGAACACCCCCATACAATCCACTTGCTATCCGGACCGCACCTCGTCCACACCTCTCTCTATCACCTCTCCGCCGGCCGGACACCTCCTTGATATGTCTGAAAAGAGTTCCAGGAGGGGGTGCCTGCCGGCATTTTCACTTTCTACCCGTACTCTGTCCGTGTCTATGGCTCGCCGGTTGGTCACCATAGGGCAGATAGGCACGGGCCTTTGACTCAACTCTCCTCATTTCTCTTTCCTAGATCTGCCCACTCGATTTCCCCCAGGCTCACTTCTTCCCCTAACCAGGGTTGATGTGTTCTTGGGGGGGGCTCTTGACCTTTTTTCCTTTCTCTGACTGGTTCTTGTTGCTGGAACGACCGCTGCTACCACCTTTGCCCGCCTTCCTCACACCCCTGCTGACCGGATACGAGTGCTCCCCTACAGACACCATACAGATCACTACAGACAGACGGCACGGAGAGATCCGCTGCCACCCGACGCCCCGTCGTCACCACGTCTTGAAGGATGCCCCCAGCCTCCACAACACTTCCTCTGAGACCACTTCACCGCAGAAGACATGTCTTAACCAAAGACTGGGCCGATTTATCGGAAGCCTCTCTACAAATGTTGCAGTCCTGCAACCGGTAACCGTCGTAAGGTTACGAACACCCCATACAATACAATACAATACCCATACAATCGACCAGCTGTCCGTAATTATCAGTCGCCTCCTCCAGCCTTATATCAATGGACAAATGCGACTGATGCTTTTCTATTCGCAGCACCTTTACGCATTACGCATTACGCACCGATCGCTACATGGAGCGATCAGGATAATGGATTTTATTCGCATTCGGATTCGCATTACGCATTACGCGGAATGGGCGGTAGGCATTCGTTTGATGCGATACGATATAGAGCGGACTCCCCCCCCCCTTCTCTGACCGCCTCACCCAGCATTCGCGCCTCGCGCGACACCCGCTCCTCACCCTCACCCTCCCCCGGCCTTGAGCGTTCACGCCTTTCCTGCCACTGCTCACCTTCCCCCCTTATAAGGCCCGCCGCCGCCTCCTTCAGCCATTCACCTCCAGCCTCCTCCTCGCTGCCCTTCCTTCTACTTTGGACACTCCTTCTCCTCGGACCGCTGCACCTCTGCCGACCGTCACCATGCCCGGGCGCGGAAAAGGAAAGAGCCGGAAGGCAGCCAAGATCTCCGGTATGGCCACTCCGGGGCCATCCTCAGGCTTCCCGGGAGGGTCCCTCCCCTCCACGGCCCCGTCGTCGCCCGCAGCGCCCTCGGGCCACGCCAGCAGCGAGATCGCCCTCCTCATCGAGTCCATCAACCGCCTCACCTGCCGCGTGGAGGCCGTCGAGACAGGGATCGCCCGAGGGGGTCCCGAGGAGCCTGCACCCGCACCCCCGCAGGAGCCCGCATACAGCCTGGCGCCCGCCCCGGCCCCTCGGGCGCACGCCGCAGCCGTGAGCCGGCCGCCGCCGCCACCTCAGGCGACGCCGGCCGGAGGCGCACACCCGCAGTACGAGCAGTACTCCCGCGTCTACGCCAGCTCGACACCGACAGCGCCGCCCACCTACCGCCAAGACCCCGCGGAGCACACCCCGACATCCGCGGCCGACGCAGTCCGCGACATCCTCGCATCCGCCGAGGCGCAACACACCGTACGGCGCCGAGGTATTCCTGCTGACTATGTTTTTCCTTGTGATCTGGTGGAGAGGGGTCCGGGGCGCAAGGCCGTCAAACTCGGGGAGGCGACCAAGGACGAATACAGCCTCGCCCTCCTCTCCCTGGTGAACCACCCTGCCTTCCCGGCCCACTCCCTCCAGGGCCTACACCACCACCACCTCACCGTCATGAGGGACATCCTGATCCACCCCTGGCCTACCGTCCGCCGCTATTCAGAGTCCATATTTTCCTGGATCGCGGACGGGAGGCTCCCCCAGGGGTGGCACGACCCTGTGGCCCTTAACGCCCTCAGGCTCGACTCCCTCACCACCCCCATCCAGCAACCCTCCACAGCCACCCCGGCCCGATCGGCAGACCTCCCTAGAGCCTGCCAGCAGACCCGCCTCCAGCCCGAGCCCCGGATTACCTACAGCAGGGATCTCCACGGGGCACCCTGCAGTGCATGGAACCGCGACCCTGCATCCTGCACTCAGGCCGGCCCGGGGGAGGCCCACGGCGTAGGAAGCGCTAGGCAGCGGCATACGTGCGCTTACTGCGCCAATGTGCGCAAAATGTTGACAGCACACAGTGAGGACGTCTGCAACTCAAAGCGCAACCGTGAGCGCGCGATGCCCGCCACCTCGACGGATTTTTAGTCCGCCGGAGCCCCCCGGCCGGCCCGGAGGCCTTCAACCGGCCCACTACTGTTAATACCAGCCCCGCCGACGTCCACAACCCTGCCAGCCCCCACGCCGCTACCCCCGGCCTCGGACCCCCGGCCCTCCTCGGGCCGACCCAGCCGGCCACACACCTCGCCCCGCGCACCAGCAGCGTGCCCGAGGCCAAGCCCACCGTCCGCACCGCAGCCGCTCCCGCCAGCACCGCCTCCGCCACCCGGGAGCCCTCTCCCGCCCATAAGGCCCCTGCCGCCTCCCTACACCGGCTGTCTACCAGCACCATCGACCCAGACTTCCACCTCACCTTAGGCGACACCGCTTTCCTCAGCCCCCCCGACCCCGAACCAGACCCGCCCCCCTCCCCACCCCGCCCCCTCCCACCCAGCACGACTTCGATGCCCCCCTCACCCCCCACCGCACCTCCTCGCCCCACCGCCACCCCGCCCCCACCCTCGACGAACCCACCGTCGACGTAATCAACCCCCACCTCCAGGACACCCTCCCAGCCGCCCCCTCCTGCGGCCCCACCCCCTCTCAATACCGCCCCACCCTCCTCTCCTCCTGGCCCCACACCTCCGGCGAGGCGTGGGCCCGTTACCCCGCATTTAACCATGCTTACACAACCCTCCGGGAAGCGGGCCTCCCTAATTTTTTGGCCGCCCGCATCCCCCTTCCCTCGGGCCTCCACATCCTCGCCTGGCGCACCCACCACCGTCACTACCCCGACCCCGCCGTCCTCGACTTCCTCGAGTTCGGTTTCCCAGCTAACTACCCCGCCTCTACCCTCCCCCGCCCTTCCTTCTCCAATCACCGAGAGCCCCCCGAGAACCTCTCTCACGTCCGAGACTTCGTCGACATGGAGCTGGCCCTCGGCGCCCTCATCGGCCCCTTCACCGTCCCCCCCTTCTCCCCCTGGACCCAGGTCTCCCCGATGATGACCCGCCCCAAGGCCGACTCGGGCAAGAGGCGGGTCATCGTCGACCTCTCCTACCCCCCGGGAGCAAGCGTGAACTCGGGCATCCCCCGACGCGAGTTCCTCGGGGAACCCCAAGCCTACACCCTCCCCTCGGTCGCCGACGTGGGCCGCCGCCTCATCGACCAAGGCCATGGGGCCTACGTCTGGACCGCCGACATCCCCCGGGCCTACCGCCAGCTCCGCGCCGACCCTCTCTCCTGCCCTCTGTTCGGTATCTGCCTCGACGGCAACACATATATAGATCTCGCCCTCCCCTTCGGGTGCCGCACCTCGGGCGCGGCCTGCGTCCGCGTCACCGCTGCAGTGGCCTGGATCGTCCGGCGCAAGGGCTTCCATGCCCTCGTCTACGTCGACGATTTTATAGGGTGCGAGGGCTCATATCTGAGGGCGTGCCAGGCCTTCGACGCCTTCCTCGCCCTCACCGCTGACCTCGGCCTCGACGTAGCGCCCGGAAAGTGCCATCCTCCCGCTGTCCGCCTCATCTGGCTCGGTTTCGCCCTCGACAGCGAGACGATGACCATCCGAGTTGCCCCGGCCAAGATCCAGGCCCTCATCGATGACTGCGACGCTCGCATCGCCCAGCCCACCCTCGGGAAACAACAATTGCAAAGTCTCCTCGGCCGCCTCAACCACGTGAGCAGCTGCGTGCTCCCCGGCCGGAAGTTCATGGCCCGCCTCCTCGGGGCGCTCCGCAGCTGCTACGGCGCCGCCGCCGTCACCCTCGCCGACGACGCCCTCCGGGATCTGAGGTGGTTCGCCAGTTACGGACGAATCTCCAACGGAGTCCACCTCCTCCGATCCCCCGAGGGTCGGCGCTGGGTGATCGAGTGCGACTCCTGTCTCACTGGCGGCGGCGCCCACTCCCCGACGCACTACTACGCCCCAGGGTACTCCTCGGGGTTCCGGGAGCGCTTCCCCTCGATCCACGAGCTCGAGGCGGTCAACCTCGTCGTCGCCCTCCACGCTCTCCTCCAGGACGACATCGCGGGGGCGACGGTCATGGCCTACACTGACAACATGACCTCGGCCACCGCCCTCGAGTCGGGACGCGCCCGAGACCCCACCCTCGGGACCTGTGCACGGGAGCTATGGTTACTGGCGGCCTCCGGATCCTTTCAGCTACACATCACTCACAAGCCCGGGCCGGACCTCCTCCTCGCCGACGCCCTCAGCCGGGCCCACCTCGCCGGTCCCTGGGCCGACACGGTCCGGAGCGAGGTGGCTCGCCTCGGGCTTCTCCCCGCCGCCGCATCTCATGACGCCTTTCCATTTCATCCCGGGCTTTAGGTTACCCTCCCGCTGAGATCCAGGACGTCCCTCGCCTCCGCCTCGCAGCCCTCGCCCCGGCGACCTGGAGGAACCGCCGTCGCCAGGCCGAGGACTTCGTGAGCTTCACTGTTGCCCGAGGCGTCGACCCTCTCGCCCCGTCGGCCTTCGACGTCGCCGCCTTCACCGCCTCCCTCTTCGCCCGTGCCCTCGCCCCGGCCTCCGTCAAGAACGCCGTCTCGGGGGCCCGGTCCTGGGTGGAGGGGGCGGGCGGCCTCACCTCGGGCTTCGACGCCCGCCTCGCCAGGGACGTCTGCCGCGGGGGGGAGCGCATCTCCACCCACGTCCCACGCCAGGCCCCGCCCCTCACGCCTCATCACCTGACGCTCGTCATAGACCACCTCGCCCGCGCGGGCCCCGCCTCCATCGTCCCTCGGGCCGCCCTCCTCCTCGGGTACTTCGGCATGCTTCGCCAGTCTAACCTTCTGGCCCCGAGCCCCGAGGGGTGGGGGGGCCCCCACACCCTCACCCGCGCTGACGTCCGCCCCGCGCCCGGAGGCCTCCGGCTCCTGATACGGAGTTCCAAGACGATCTCCGCCCCCTTGGGCGCGGTGGCCCTCTTCGTCCCAGCCATGCCCTCTGCCCAGTCTCGGCTTGGCAGCTCGCCCTCGCCCAGACCCCGGCGGCCCTCGACGCGCCGGCCCTCCTGATGCCCTCCGGCCGGCCCCTCGACCCGTGCTCCCTCACCGAACTCCTGAGGGGCGCCCTCAAGGCCCAAGGCGTTCCGGATCCTCAGGCCTTCACCCTGCACAGCCTGCGCCGGGGCGCCGCCCAGGCCTGCCAGCGCGCCGGGGTGGCCCTCCCCGACATCATGGCCCAGGGGACCTGGACCTCCGAGGCGGTGCACGCCTACGTGCCCCGCCTCGCTCCCTCGGGTGCGCCTCGAGCCCTCTCCTCCGTTTTGGTGGAGGGCTCCTCGGCGCACCCCCTGCCATAAGACCCGCAGGACTCCCTCCTCGGGCCGATGCCCTCGCCGCCTCATGAACTGACCTTATTACACAAGACAATATATATATATCCTTTCCATATGATCTGATTACATTGACTTTACTACTTGTACTTCTATTCCTCTGTATTTGATATGTTTATTCATTGTTTTCTTTGTATGTTGCCCGAGGCGTAACCAATAAACGCCTCAGTTTCCCACTCCCCGCCTCTGTCTTCCTTCTCGCGCATCGGTCGGAATGCGTAGCATTCCGTTTGATGCGAGGGGAGGGAGAGCGACTCCCCCCCCCCCTTCTCTCACCCCTCACCCAGCATTCGCGCCTCGCGCGACACCCGCTCCTCACCCTCACCCTCCCCCGGCCTTGAGCGTTCACGCCTTTCCTGCCACTGCTCACCTTCCCCCCTTATAAGGCCCGCCGCCGCCTCCTTCAGCCATTCGCCTCCAGCCTCCTCCTCGCTGCCCTTCCTTCTCCACCCACCCACCCAACTCTTCTCTCCTACCATGGTGGAGGGCTCCTCGGCGCACCCCCTGCCATAAACTCCAGGACGCCCTCCTCGGGCCGCTGCCCTCGCCGCCTCATGAACTGACCTTATTACACAAGACAATATATATATCCTTTCCATATGATCTGATTACATTGACTTTACTACTTGTACTTCTATTCCTATGTATTTGATATGTTTATTCATTGTTTTCTTTGTATGTTGCGCGAGGCGTAACCAATAAACGCCTCAGTTTCCCACTCCCCGCCTCTGTCTTCCTTCTCGCGCATCACGCGTATATGGAATGCAGCCTTAAAGGTTACTTCTATCAAAGCTAAAGTAGGTCTTAACAATCAGCCCAATACATTTATCTCAAATATATATGGCAACATCTCAAACACATTTGACTATACAACTTCAAGGAACATTCCTTTTATCTCTGACTTGCAGCGTACCCATCATTGCAGCAGCTAACTCCAGAACAATAACTGTGTAGAGTCTCAGAATCTAACGCAATCAGATAATGTTCAATTGTCCTCATTGTTTCTCTTAGCGACTGCAAGCTGGTTTCATAACAGTTCAACTTGGCCTTGGATTTGAGTCACTACAAGGTGTGAGTCACTTTGACCTTACACATGCTAATGTGTGTAGTGGTGGTGGTGGTAGTGAGGGAGAGGAGGAGGGTGGAGGGGAGGAGGGGGAGAGGGGAGGAGGGGAGGAGGGGAGGGGGGTGCTCTTGGTCAGCATGATACGATGCCATGATGCCACCACCAATCGTAGACAGATTAACGATGCTAGAAATATTATGGCTGGTTAGCTCAGCATCAGGATAATTTGACTGAGTGGGATATTGGGTCATGGTGCCAGCGGTCTGATCTCCCGGTGGGGCGACACTATAAAGTCACCATGCGTGCGCAGTACAACAAGTCTGTAGCCGTCCTGATGTGACTGTAGCAGTCTGCACTGGCCTCTGAGGCAAGGAACCACAGGACAGGTAGACGTGGGTGGGGGGGTGGCATCGGGTAGCCTGGGGGTTTAATGGTTAGCACAATGGTCTGGAATGCAAGAGATGTTGGGTTCGATTCCCGCCCTAGGCGCAGTGTTTGCCACTTTCACCCCCCCCCCCAAGGACATGACCATAGATATTGCTAAGACGTAAAACCCCAAACAAACAATAGCAACACACGTACATATGTGTGGTGTGTATGTGTGACGGCGGTAAAGTCGAGTTGTTTTTATGTAGCAGAAACTAGCACAGAGCCTGGTGATAATGTGCCACCATTGTTTGTGATAAGGCTGTGAATGTGTGATACTAGTTTGGTAATACAGCTCCCCAGTTTCCTGAACTAGAACAGGAGTAGCATTAACCACATACACAATACACAAAGTCACACAAAAACACTCTAACATGCCAGGCCCGCCACAAAGAGGCCCGCAACACAAAGGCGTATATTATGAGCACATATTATATATACACATATATATCACCAAATTAAAGCCCATAGGAGGAATGCACATTTAATCAATATAGCACTGAAGCTAAGAGGATTAAACCAGACGGGATGGCCGAATCAGTTAGAGCATCCGTCTCCCGTGTTGGTAGACCATGGGATCATGGGTTCGAACCCTGGTCGAGTCAAACCAATGACTTAAAAAATTAATACTTCTCACTTCCTAGCCAGGTGCTCGGCATTATTAGGATAGGGCAAGGACTGGTTGGCTCAGTGGGATATCAGGTCATGGGGCTGGTGGCCTGGTCTCCCAGTGGGGCAGCACTATAAAGTCGCCATGAGTATGCACTGTCACAAGTCGGTACCCGTCCTGATATGACCTTAGATGTTGCTAGGACGTAAAACAACAAACAAACAACAAACAAGGGGGATTAATAGACTACATCGCGGTTCCAGCGGCGCGGTGCATTGTGGGATGCATCAGAGCAAAACAAAGCCATGAGAAGCACATGGCACATGCTAATACACTGGGTGCAGCTATGAAATGTGCTAGTTTCAGTTCATCTCAGCTCTTGTTTGAAACAGAATACCAACTAAAAAAATATATATAATAAATTAATATATTAATCGTTTATCCAGCATTGCATTTACATCAATATAACCAGCACATCTTATGCCAAGTGCATTTAGATTTAGACAAATCTAGGCACTCAGACTAGTGTTAGAGCCATAGCCAGAATCACTTTTATTTATTTTATTCATGTTTTTATTTATATTCTATGGTTTATGGAGAGTTGTGTCTTAAATATATTCATTATATTATTATACTGCATCCTTCCATCCATGTTTATGCCAAATTGTTATGTATTTCTAGTTATTTTGAATAAAATGCCAGTTTTACCCTACGCGTATCGGCAAACTCAATGGATGTACGCCTTTGCTTTGCTCCCAACGCCGTTTTCAGAGCATGCGCAGTCGGAACCGTGATGTAGTCTATTGCTTTCATCAGAAATTTTCTAAAATGAAATACAAATTACAACAACATCCGCAAGGTTGTTGGTTGGTTGTTGGAGTTTTACGTCCTGGCAACATCTAAGGTGATATCAGCACGGGCCATCTGTAATGTTGATAATGTGGGGATGCCTTTGATGATACAGGAGCGTTGTTAAATAGAGATTACATCTTTCCAGGAATAGGTAAGCTTGTTTGGCGGTTTTGCAGACTAACAACATCTTAGGTCATATCGGGACAGGTATCGACTTGTAACAGTGCGCACTCATGCTAACTTTATAATACTGCTCCACAGGGAGATGGGGCTGCCAGCACCATGCCCCAATATTCAACTTAGTCTTATTATCCTATAATGAGCAAACAAATCCTTGTGATATCCTATTAATGCTGAGCGCCAGGCTAGGTAGTGATAAGTATACATTTCGTAAGTCATTGCTTTGACTCGGCCGAGGTTCAAACTGCGCCAGTGCTCTTACTGATTCGGCTACCCGGTCCGCTTTCAGGGATGAGTGTGTGTGTGTGGAGAAATGAGTCTTACAGTTACACGTAACATATGACACTCGTCTCAGTCAGGCAATGCATTGTCCTAATCCCAATAATTCCTAAGCTTAGATGCACCTCAATGGAGCATAATGAAACCAATATATATGAATATATATATGTATATATACCTATATGTATATGTGTGTATTATGGTTCATTGTTGGAGTTTTACGCTCTGGCAACATCTATGGTCATATCAGAATGGGTACCGATTTGTGACAGTGCGCACTCATGGTGACTTTATAGTGCTGCCCCACTGGGAAACAGGCTGCCAGCACCATGACCCGATATCCCACTCAGTCACCTTATCCTGACACTGAGCTAACCAGTCCTTGCCTTATCATATTTATGTTGAACACCAGGCTAGGAAGCGACAAGTATCAATTTTATAAGTCATTAGTTTCTCTCGACCAGGAACAAAAATCCTGATTTCCCGCACGTGAGGCCCACGCTCTACGAATTCAGCCACCGCGCTCAGTGTGTATGTATTAAGGTGGCCTATATAAGTATATATGTGTGTTCATATGGGAACAATGTTCCTATATATTATATGTGTGTGAATAATTGCATACACATGTACGAATAACAAACACTTGATATCGATATTGGATTTGAGCCTGGGCTGAAGGCCTAAGAAATATCCAGTAGATAATGTAACACTGCGGTGGAGATACCTTATCAGCTCATAGGCACGAAGACCCCAAACACAGCATGAAGATGAGGCATTAACTTAAAGCTGCATAGTCAGATGGTTTTGAAGTTATGTCATTTCTAAAGCTAAATATATTAAGTTGATGATTATAATCTTACATACTTATTAGTTTGAAGCAACTTTGATTTTAAAATGGCTACTTTGGAGAGATTTGAACTGTAACTATGCCAACTTAATTTTGGCATGCTTATCAAAATTCGGACAGCATAGACTTCAGCTATAGCATAACAGGTTCTATTAAACTGACTGAATCTCCTATGCAGCAACAAGTGCTTAATGAGTGCACCAGTGTCTAAGTTGGATATGTAGGATCAAATCTACATAAGTGTTTTGGTTTTGAAATGTTGATGTTTTCATCGGACTATGACACTTTAATGCACTACACTTTTAAATCTAAACACTTCTGACCCAGTAGACGTCCTGGTTCGGGCACACATTAACCTGTCACACAGAGCTATATATATATATATATATGTATACAAATAGTCATGGTCAAACAGGTTATATTGGACTGGGGAATATCCGGTGGCATGCGTGCAATATTGAACCAGGCAGTGCTATAGTGTTGGGATTGGTGCTGTCTACACATAATTGAACATATTGTTGAAATAATCTTTTACATTTCCTTGCAAGAAATAACACATGCCTTAATGGGTTTTCGTTAATCTGATTAGAGAACTGCATATATTACTATGAATATTCAAATGTTGTCACATAATATTTTGGTGAGAAAAACACCACGAAAACTGAATGTATATATACCATATATATATATATATATGCCATATATACCATACATGCCATCTATACTATATATGTTGCATATACCATGGGGGCAGCCTGCTCCACGGTGGAGCAGCTGTAACCCGCACCCTCGGCGTAGTCATTGATGGTGCCCTCTCTGGGGGCGCGAGGCCTTGCGTATCAGCTGGATACCGCCTGCCTCCTTGGGGATGGCTCCCAGGGTGCTGGTGATGTGCGCTGGGCCGGTGCGCCTGAGGTATCGGCCGTTGTTGAGCTCCGCCTGTATCTGGCTTTTCACGGCAGGCCGGAGGTCTGGGCATGTGGCTGAGGGGTGGTTAGGTTGGTGCACAGCGTATCGGATACGAGTGAGCTGGTGATGCGGAAACTGTTGTGCCACTCCAGCGACGATCTCCGCGCGTGCCGACTTACCCTATTCCCTCTTGGCATGCTCATACTTGCACGGGGAGTATGGGCACATTACCGTGTTGGCGAACAGCCGGCATATCACTTTTTCGCCCGCGGCGGTGACGGTGGAGTCGGTGCGCCTCGCATTGCTGTGATGCTGGGCGTTGCCAGGGGCGCCGGTGGTGTGTGCGCTGCGGCCTTTGACGGCGGGGGCAGTGGGCTGCCTCGGGACAAGAAGCTGCATCTTCAGGGGGTTGGTGCTGTGCTCGGCTTGCACCTCACGGTACTGGGTGTCGTATTCCACCATTGACTGCCACTCAAACTGTGCCGCGAAGCTGTGGATGCTGGCGGTGTATGCCAGGTAATATTCCATGTCCTCCCTAGCAACATCACCCATCTGGAGGAGGTGCACAAAGAGACATTGGTTGGCTGCTCCCCACTCACATTGCGTCTGGTACAGTGGTAGACGCAGACGCAGCTGTCCTCCTTGGTCTTGAACTTGAGTAGGCCTGAGGAAGGGTCGACTACCTGGAGGCTCTCCATCCGCTTTTTCACGATACGCTCACGCAAGGTGCGTGGCAGATAGTCTATGATACGCAGAGCCTTTCTCGTTTTGGTGCATATCATGAGGTTGTGGCACGGGTCCGAGCCAAGCCCGTGTCAGCTGGCGTGGGCTGTGGGGCGTGGGGGGGTGCTATGTATCCCGTGCCGCCTCAAGGGGCGAGTCTGGCGTGCTCCGGCGTGCCGGCGTCATCCCCCCTCTTGAGGCCGAGCATCCTGTCAGCCGTTGTGGAGGCCCAGAGTTGGTCGAAAGCCACCTCGCTTCGAGTATCGCATGGTGCTCCTGCCGCGCCTTCTCGGCATTGCGCTGTCGGTTGGCCGCCGCGGTATCGTCGACACGCCCAGGACTGCCGCTGCCATGGAACATTTGGTTCCCCAGGGTGGTGAGCGCGACTCGGAGGAGGGCGCGCTGTCCGCGCGATATGTCCAGCACGGCGAAGTCGTCGCTGTTGACCGCTACGAGGGCTGGCAGGTTGGTCATCTCCTCCTGGGACATAGTCCCGGTTGTCTTCCGGTTGAGGCCTGCCTGGGAAGCCCACTCCAGGAAGGCAAACTCACCTAAGGAATCTCCGTCCTCCGCCATGGCGGACGCGCGCAGTGTGGGAGGAGGTTGGTGTCGGCAGCAGCCGAAAACACAGGCTGAGCAGCTCAGAGCGTGTGGTGAACCCGCACGCGCGCGATGCCGAGTGGCGGCGGCTGGGTGGAGATGGGGTGTGGCCGAGGACTCCCCCCGCCTTATCTAAATGGTGACGTCACGCCAATTTGTCGCGGGCCTTTGCACGGCACGCCGACCTCCGTGTTGCGCATTTAAATCTTAGTGGCAGGCCGCTGGGCACATATATGCCATATATACCATGTATACCATGTATACCATGTATACCATGTATATCATGTATACCATGTATACCATGTATACCATGTATACCATGTATACCATGTATACCATGTATACCATTATACCATGTATACCATATTTACCATGTATACCATCATCATCATCATGCTGTCGGTCGCGATGCGACAAAGACTGCTTTCCTTACTTGACTGCCACTCTCCATTTAGCGCTCTGCTGTGAGAGTTGCATCCATGAGTCAGTCTTAATATCTATCAGCTTCAGGTTTCTCTGGATGGTATCCTTGAACCGGAAACGAGGCTGCCCTCTCTTTCTGTAACCAGAAGACAGTTGATATATACCATATATACCATATATACCATATATAACATATATACCATATATATACCATATGGTACATATGGTACATATGGTATATACCATATATACCATATATATACCATATATACCATATATATACTATATATACCATATATACCATATATAACATATATAACATATATACCATATATACCATATATACCATGTCCATGGATATAATTATTGATTTTAATTAGGATAATTCAAGTTCCTCAATTATATATCGAATTATCTAATATATTATAATATATTTGATATAATATATATGCTAATATACAATATACATACAAATACAATGCTTGGAGTACATAACAATGATAAATAAAAATACTGATACAGGCATATATGTGCTATGTAATAGATTATGTTAATATATGGTTTGCTGCTGGAGTGTTACGTCCTGGTAACATCTAAGGTAATATCAGGACTTGAGACAGTGTACACTCATGGCAACTTTATAGTGCTGCCCCACTGGGACACCAGGCCACCAGCACCATGACCTGATATCCCTCTCAGTCACATTATCCTGACACTGAGCCAACCAGTCCTTGCCCTATCCTAATAATATTGCTGAGTGCCTGGCTAGGAAGCAACATGTATCAATTTTTAAGTCATTGGTTTGAGTCGACCGGGGTTCAAACCCGTTCCCATGATCTACCATAATGGGAGACAGATGCTCAACTCTTTCGGCCATCACGTCTATAACTAAACAATACATATCGACTGTGCTTTAATACCTCTAAGTCTAACACACTGCATCAGGTAGCTGCATTTGAACACTATGTTTCTATCACACACCTAAGGCGACTCTGACTCAGAGTCTGAGTATATCACGTGAGAATGACGGAATGGCCGAATGAGTTAGAGCGTCCATCTCCCGTGTTGGTAGACCGTGGGATCGTGGGATCGAACCCTGATCGAGTCAAACCAATGACTTAAAAATTTATACTTGTTGCTTCCTAGCCAGGCGCTCGGCATTATTAGGTGCTGGTAATATTCATGGTGCTGGTGGCCTGGTGTCCCGGTGGGGCAGCACTATAAAGTCGACATGAGTAGGCACTGTCACAAGTCGGTACCCGTCCTGATATGACCTTAAATGTTGCTAGGACGTAAAACAACAACAAACAAACAAAAACAAAACGTGAAAATGATTCAAATCCATATGAAGGTAACCTTACTAATAGGCCAATAAGGCATGCTAGAAATAAGAATAAAATAATCTTAAGTAATCACATTGCCCCCTGGCTGTATAGATTAAATATACACTTGATTGTACAAGTCGGCTTAAGCTAAAATTGGGATATATTACATCGGATATAAATGCGTGTGTCAGCGCTTCTGACTTCCCAATATATATATATATATATATATACATATATATATATATATATATATGTATATATATATATATATATATGAAGAGTTCAAACACAAAACCCCATAAACACGAACCCAAAAATTGAGATAACCATTGGAATCAAACCTTCAAAAAATTCAATTTTTCCGATTCCTATATTTTTGTTTATTGCTCCATAATCATTACATCACAAGAAGAGTGGATTAATGAGAATTAAAATTACCTTCAGGTAAAAATGTTTCATTTTAATTACAATTTTGGATTGGCATTTCATTTTATGGGCTTTTGCATCTGAACTCTTCATATATATATCTATATATATGTATATATGTATATATGTGTATAGTGTATATGTGTGTATATGTGTATATGTGTATATGTGTATATGTATATATGTATATATGTATATATGTATATATGTATATATGTATATATGTATATATGTATATATGTATTTATATGTATATATGTATATATGTATATATGTATATATATATATATATATAGGTATATATATATTACATGTGTGTTCAGTAAATTCGAAATATTGTGCAGCATTAAATGAAAGCCCGGCGTTTTGGGAGCAAGTCTACCTTCTGTATAAACTCAGTGGGGGAGAAAAAGCCGGGAGCGATGGAGCGGAAACAAAGCGGTGCGGGAAGCGGTGCGTGGCGCACCTGGTGGCAACAGGAGGAATTACTCGTCTTTGGAGGTGTGGGTGTTGTGTTTGGATAGAACCCTTAATGGAAGTGGTGCGTGAGTTTGTGTGTATTCGGGTGCTGGTACTGCTGGTGGTGCTGGTGGTGCTGGTGGTGGCGCTTGTACACAATATAGAAGGCACCACCAGTCGAACACCACTGCCGTCCTCCGGGCTGCTTTCACGCTGAGCGTCTATCTGACTCCGGACGGTACGCTGACAAGAGCTGCACGCCGATAACAAGCAGCCACCAGAGCGGCCGGCATACAAGCACAGACCGCCCCGCCCCCTGGCGGACAGCTAGGCAGCCCGCCGGGTACCACCGGGTCTGGTGGCCCGGCCACCTACCTAGCAACCACAGCCCTCTAAAGCCCGGACTACCGGAAACGCGCGTTGTACAATACAGTCAGAGAACCAGCACCTTGATTGGTTGCTTGTTACGTCGGAGGATCAAACTTGTTTGGTGTTACGAAATGGAGGAATTGTTAGTTCAGTCGGATTAATATTATTATTCTGACCATCATTATCACTGTGACTATACTCATGGTGTATGTTAGTTTATGTACCCGGGAAAACATGGGATTCTCAATCAATAGCAGTGGCGTTTCTGCACCGACCGAAGCCGAAGGGATGACTTCTGAATAACAACAACGATAACGTTCATACGCCCCGGCAAGTCACGTGTCGGGTTATTAATGACAGCGACATTCCCGCAAGTAGGCAGACTGGAGACAACTTATTAATGTCAATAACACGGAGACAAAAGTGTTAAGTTATTAATGGTGACAATGTTCCCAAAAGTAGGTAGATAGGAGAGGAGACAAGTTATTAATGTCAATAACACGGAGACAGAACTGATAAGTTATTAATGTTCCCACAATTAGGTAGATAGGAGAGGAGACAAGTTATTAATGTCAATAACACGGAGACAGAACTGATAAGTTATTAATGTTCCCACAATTAGGTAGATAGGAGAGGAGACAAGTTATTAATGTCAATAACACGGAGATAAAAATGGTTAAGTTATTAATGTTCCCACAATTAGGTAGATAGGAGAGGAGAGAAGTTATTAATGTCAATAACACGGAGACAGAACTGATAAGTTATTACTAGCAACATTCCTGCAAGTAAGTAGACAGGAGACAAGTTATTAATGTCAATAACAAAGAGACAAAAGTGTTATTAGTGGTAATAATGTTCCCTACAGTAGGTAGACAGGAGACACGTTATTAATGTCAATAACATGGAGACAAAACTGATAAGTTATTAATGTCATCAACATTGACGTTGCCTGGTGAGTGGGACGCTGTTGTTAGCGGCCATATTTAACGCTGCTGCACAAATTCGAACAGTGGACGCTTGCTGACAATGACGCTGGTGTTGGTTTAACTTAAGAGGTAAACGCTCCGATTGTTATTGTTATTTTGTGTGTAAAGGGAGAGAGGCGACACACAATCGATCTAAACTAAACTAGCACCAACCCGCAGAGTGGTGAGTGCGGCAATACCGCACGAGTCAGCCCTCACTGCGTGTGTAGCGAGAAGAATCACCCAGAAGTGATTGAGTCAGTGAGTGATTGAGTGAGTAAGCACACATGCCAGTCACGTGGTATATAACCTGTGGGCGCGTGAGGCTTGTCTAGACTTAACGTCGCTGGACCCCAGAGTGTTGGGTCGTGCTCAATACCTTGATACCATTGGTACCGAATATACAGAATTTGGTAGACTGTTGCCTGTTGTTATTCCGAGCCTACAATAGATAACTTTTACTGAGTATTGTTATGGTCATCTGTATCGTTCTTGTATCCCAAACTTGTCAAGTCGGGACTTGAAGCAGTTCATGGTCTGGGTGGAGACAGATGACAAACCCTCTACCCCCCACATCCACACTCACACATTCTCCACACATATAGTGAGCAGACGGACAACAAACCCTCTCCCCCCACATCCACACTCACACATTATCCACGCATGTAGTGAGCAGATAGATGACAAACCCTCTCCCCCCACATCCACACTCACACACTCTCCACACATTTAGTGAGCAGACGGACAACAAACCCTCTCCCCCCACATGCACACACACACATTCTCCACGCATGTAGTAAACAGACAGACAACAAACACTCTCCCCCCCCCCCCCCACATCCACACTCACACACTATTCACCTATGTACTGAATAATAAACGACAACACCCACCCACCCCCCGCCCCTTTCACCTCCAATTCGTCCCCTCACTGACAATCCCATGGAGTAATCAACCACCAGACGGCGCTGTGCCTGCGCGCGCACCCTGACCGAGCCCGGCCAAGCCATGGATGACGACGACGGAGCGGCCACGAGGGGCGGCCGGCAGAAGACCGCCTCGCGCCCGGAGTTCCTGGTCGGGGGCTCGGCGCAGAAGTACCGGCTCGTCAAGAAGATCGGCAGCGGCTCGTTCGGGGACGTGTACCTGGGCGTGAACATCCACAATGGGGAGGAGGTGGCCGTCAAACTGGAGCCGAAGAAGACCAAGCATCCGCAGCTCTTCTTCGAGAGCAAGCTGTACCGCATCCTGCAGGGCGGTGTCGGGGTGCCGAGTCTCCGGTGGTACGGTGTCCACGAGGCCGGCTTCAACTGCATGGTGGCCGATCTGCTCGGCCCCAACCTCGAGGACCTGTTCAACCTCTGCGACCGCACCTTCTCGCTGAAGACGGTGCTGATGCTGGCTGACCAGATGCTGGCACGCGTCGAGTATGTACACAATAAGAACTTCATCCACCGCGATGTCAAGCCTGACAACTTCCTCATGGGAATCGGGCGCCAGTGCAACAAGGTGTTCTTGATCGATTTCGGACTGGCAAAAAAGTACCGGGATATGAAGACGCGAACACACATCCCATACAAGGAGGGGAAGAGCCTGACTGGAACAGCACGCTACGCCTCCATCAATGCTCACCTTGGTGTTGAGCAGTCACGCCGCGATGACCTTGAGGCACTCGGCTATGTCCTCATGTACTTCCTCCGTGGCTCACTGCCATGGCAAGGGTTGAAAGCAGCCACCAAGAAGCAGAAGTATGACAAAATCAGCGAGAAGAAGATGTCTACGCCAGTGGAGGTGCTATGCAAGGGTTATCCGCAGGAGTTTGCGTCATACCTGAACTACTGTCAGGGTCTGAGGTTCGACGAGGCGCCGGACTATAATACCTACTTGAGGCGTGAGCTCTTCCGCCGGCTCTACACCAAAAAGATGAACTACCAGTATGACTTCCAGTACGACTGGAACATACTGAAACAGGCTGGTACCGGCGACTGGGCCAATCAACGACAAAACGGAACGACCACCAGGACTGGCAAACACTAGCAAGAAAACGGATCATTTCTTATACAGTAAAAAGCTCTTTAAATCGACCGACCTTGGGACCGACTTTAAGTGGTCCATTTAGGGAGGTGATCGGTTTAAGGAGTTAGAATATGGTTACAATGGTATTGTTGGAACCCAAATAAAGCCATCGATATAGGGGAGTGGTCGATCTGTAGAGGTGGTCGCTTAGGGAGGTTTTACTGTATCTTGTAAAGGCCCTGTCACATTACGGCGTATGGCGGGAGCGTATTGAAAACCTACGTAGGTCCTGCGCGTGCCGGCCTATGATGACATTTGGTGACCTTTCGGGTGGTTTTGAGCATATGTGGAACCTACGAGGAGCGTACGAGGCGCGTACGAGGAGCGTATGAGGAGCGTATGGGAGCGTGCTGTGACATTTTTTGACAGTATGGGCCATACGCCCTCATAGGTCGAGTTTTTTTGAGCATGCAAAAAAAAATTTGGACGGACGGATTTATGAAAGCGTATGGCGGCGTATGCCTCATACGCTTCACATAAGCCGGCATCTGGCGGCGTATGAGTAGCGTATGCGTAGCGTATGAGTAGCGTATACGGCGTATGCCGATGTATATGACGTAATGCGCCTACGCCACCTTACGCTCCCGCAAAAAACCCTAATGTGACAGCCCCTTTACGACGTAAGTCTACGTGAATAGACTGTCTACTTCTGCTCAAATTAAACTTGGGCTCTTTTTTTATAAAGAGAGAAAAATGAGCGCTTGGCCTCTTATTTCTTTCTTTAAAAAAAAACTACCCCAAAACGTCGCCGACGATATTGATATAAATAAGCAAGTGGATACCTGAATTTCTTAAGTTATATGAATCTTGAGAATGGGACAAAATATTTCTTGAGGTGATTACATTGTGTTGCGGATATAGGCCAATGGACATATTTTCCTTAGATGTATGTCTTATATCTGTTATTGACTTTTTGTGATATTTAATCCGTAGCTATAACTCAGGTGTGACCATGACAACAAAGGATACTACTGTGTAGGATCCAAATCTATGCCTGTGTAGGCACATATAAGACCGCAAAAAATAGAGTTTGAAATCTGGTGTTGAAAGTGATCATTTCTGTCATCATATACCTGTATATATATATATATATATATATATATATATATATATATATTCATCTTTACACCAATCTCCATGGCTCAGAATGGAGAAGGTATGATTGTAAACACACTTCCAGCCACAAGTAGGCCTATAGTCCAGTCTGTAGGAGAGTGTGGCCACTGATATATGATTCTCTGTTGATTACTACATGTGCAAAAGAGTATTAAATTTACAACTATATTTTTGAAAGGCTCCAACAAAAAGTCTCATTTATATGAAATTATCTTATTAATCTTCCCCATATTTTTTTTTTAATTCCAGCTGAATACCATTTTATTCCAGTACCGCAGGGCTAGTCCTACAGCGTACAGCCTTAACAGTTATGGTGTATTTAAACTATTTATAGATGACACAAGGAGATGGTATGAGCAATACGAACAATAGCAGGAAACTATCAGGTTATATATATGATGTATAATGCATTATACGAGTATAAATGCAAGGGTAACATGTACATCCTATATTTCATCTGTGTGCATTGGTGGAGTGCCCCCCCCCCCTCCCAGCTGTCGGGCGAGCGCCCTCCATCGCATCATATACTGGAGGAAATATTTGTTATATATATATTATGGTTATTATATTTGATACATGTGGACTGGATGATAGTTATCTGTCTTTACAATATATCATTGATGTGCTGGTCATATACTCCTATTTGTCCTTTGTGTTAAATTGACATGATCGGTTACTGGCCAGTATTGTATTGGATACTCTAGTTTCTATCCAACAATATCAGAGTACATTTTCGAATGTGGGCTTCCATCCCTCTTCCACCCTAGCCATACATAACGTCTTAATACATTTCTTCTAATTTTGTTTGGGTGTTTAATGCTAATCTTCCACCCTTTTCTCTCTAATCTGACAAATAAAACGAATTTTTGATCTGATTAAGGATAGATTTGTATAAAAGATTGCATATTGCAATGACTGTTTCATTTGGACCCTTCATCTTCCACTTAATTAGTTTTTTTATGTTAGAGATACATAACCCTTACTTTATGCAGCACCATGTGGGACATATCCTAAAAGTGAACTATCGCAGCCACATAATCTGCAGTCTAGTCTAGTCTGCAGCACCATGTGGGTCATATCCTAAAAGTGAACTATCATCCTAAAAGTGAATTATCGCAGCCACATAATCTGCAGCACAATGTGGGACATATCCTCAATGTGAACTATTGCAGCCATGTAATTTGCAGTCAAGTATAGTCTGCAGCACCATTTGGGACATATCCTAAAAGTGAACTATCGCAGCCACATAATCTTCAGCACCATTTGGGACATATCCTAAAAGTGAACTATCACAGCCACATAATCTGCAGCACCATTTGGGACAAATCATAAAAGTGAACTATCGCAGCGACATAATCTGCAGCACCATTTGGGACATATCCTAAAAGTGAACTATCACAGCCACAAAATCAGCAGCACCATGTGAGACATATCCTAAAACTAAACTATCATAGCCACATAATCTTCAGTCTAGTCTAGTCTGCCACACCATGTGGGACATATCTTAAAAGTGAACTATCACAGTCACATAATCTGCAGTCAAGTGTAGTCTGCAGCACCATGTGGGACATATCCTAAAAGTGAACTATCATAGCCACATAATAATCTGCAGTCTAGTCTAGTCTGCAGCACCATGTGGGACATATCCTAAAAGTGAACTATCGCAGCCACATAATCAGCAGCACCATGTGGGACATATCCTAAAAGTAAACTATCATAGCTATGCATATGCTATGCATACGCTACGCATACGCTACGCATACGCTACGCATACGCTACGCATACGCTACGCATACGCTACGCATATGCTACGCATACGCTACACATAGGTTCCATATGCCAATCAAAACCGTCAAAAAATGTCACAGTACGCTCTCATACGCTCCTCATACACTTGCTCGTACGCTCCTCGTACGCTCCTCATAGGTTCCACATACACTCAAAACCACCCGAGAGGTCACCAAAGGTCATGATAGGCCGGCACGCGCAGCTTTTACATAGGTTTTCAATACGCTCCCGCCATACGCCGTAATGTGACAGGGCCTTAACCGTGTTCTCCCATGACCTGTAGCATGTCTACTATTGGCTTAGCTGATCTCCCATTGATCTAATGATAAATAAATAAATAGCATACATGCATATATATTTTGTTTACGTTACGTTATTAATAGTACATCAAGCATTCCACTTGTGTGTTTGCAAGACATTTATTTAAAAACAGAACCAATTTTGGCGCTGATAAACCAATAACAAGAAATCACAGGAATTTCCTCATTAATAATCCGTCCACCTACAATCCCCTCCTCATCCCAACCATGCTCCTCCGGCAACTCCCCTCCCCCTCATCCTCCCCCTCCTTCAGTCCCTCTTCCTCCAGCTCCTCTTCCCGCCCCATCTCCCCACCCCATCCTTTCGCCCCCCTCCTCCTCCACCTCCTCCTCTCCTCCCTCCTCCCCCATTACTCCCACCTCCTCCGCTCCCCACGCCCCACCCATCCTCCTCCAGCTCCTCCCCTTCTCCCTCCTCCCCCTATTACTCCCACCTCCTTCGCTCCCCACGCCCCACCCCTCCTCCTCCAGATCCCCCCCTCGTTCTTCCCTCCTCCCCTTCTTCCTCCCACCCCCTCCGCTCCCTACAACCCACCACCCCATCCTCTCCCCATACCCTGCTCCCCACCGCTCCTCTTCTCGCCCATCCTCCACCAGCTCCTCCTCTCCTTCCCCCGCCCCCCCCCCCCCTTCTTCCTCCCACCCCCTCCGCTCCCCACAACCCACACACACCGTCCGTTCCCCATCCCATCCCTTCCCCCTCCTCCTCTTCCACCTTCTATTCTTTCTCCTCCAGCTCCTCCTCCCACCCCCACCACCCCACTCCTCCCACCCCGGCGCTCCCCCAGCTCCCCACACCTCATCCTCTCCCCATCCCCATCTTCAATCCCAGTCAACAAAGCGTTCCTTCCTGACTGCTGCCCCCTGGTGCCGAGTGCCGGTCGACGCTAGGGGCCTTATCTAACACGCCAATCTGTAAGCTTCACGACTGATTTGCCTCAATTAAACTTTACATATTGCGCGGCGCGCCCTGTAATTTGTGCCGCGTTGAGTATTTTCCCGTGTCGAGCGAGGCGGGGAGGGTAGGTGGAGGGGGGGGGAGGCGACTGGGGGGGGGGGTGGAGGGTAGCGGGGTGTACGGATGAGGCGGGGGGGGGGGGGGGGGGGGTGTACCGACAGCTACAGCTAGACACAAGCCGGCACGACTGCCGTTGATTTACCGTGTCATTTGGCACAGGGCGTCGGGGGCCCTTGACCTTGCCGCCCGGATACTGACCATGACCTTGCCCTAACAATAACACAGTACAACCCCGTTAAACCAAGCTCGGTTAAACCAAACGATCGGTTAAACCAAACTTTTTTCGGCGTCTCGGCAAAATACTACCATTTATCATATAAAACAGTTGGTCAAACCAAAGTCGGTTAATCCAAAGTATTGGTTAATCCAAACAGAATTGTCGGGCCCCAGGCCATTTCCGCTATGGTTAAACCAAACTTTCATGTGGTTATAACTTATATGAGGTCATCTGAGACTTTTTTATATTATAAATGGTAGTATTTTGCTGGGCCGCCGAAAAAAGTTTGGATTAACCGATCGTTTGGTTTAACCGAGCTTGGTTTAACAAGGTTGTACTGTATATACATAAAAAACAATAATCAAAGTGTTCACAAACATTTTATATTACATTCATAATGCACCCACGTTTTTGCCAAAGCCAAGTCAAAGTTGAAGTCAAAGCTCAGTTAAACCAATAATCGATTAATCCAAACAAATTTCTAGGTCCCTTCAAGTTTGGTTTAACGGGGTTATACTGTACTAACCTTGAGAACCTCGTAATGGAAAATGGCGCTGCCAATGTTGATGAGCTAATTGTGAGACGTTCCCCCCAACTCACACACACACATTCTTACATGCACACACGCTCACACATACACACTTACTGGCATATAGCAAGCAGTCAGTCACACACTCACAAATAAGACAGACACACACTCACACACACACTCTCATACACGCACATGTGCTACCCACACACACACTTACTGGCACATAGCAGTCAGCCACACACTCACAAATGAGATGCACACTTTCTCACAAGCACTCACACACACACGCTATCCACACACACTTACTGGCACATATCAATCAGTCACACACTCACAAATTAGCGCACACTCTCTCACACTCTCTCACACACACGCTATCCACACACACACACACTTACTGGCCCATAGCAGTCAGTCACACTCATAAATGCAAGACACTCTCACACACTCACACACGCACATACTAACCACACACATTCACTAGCACATAGCAGTCTGTTGCACACTCACAAATGAGACACACTCTCTCACACACTCACACACACGCTATCCACACATGCACTCACTTGCACATAGTAATCAGTCACACACTCACAAATAAGACACATGCACTCTAATACACACTCACAAACATGCGCTAACCACACACACACTTACTGGCACATAAGAGTTAGTCACACACATACAAATAAGACACACACATACTCTTACACACATTCACACACATACAAACCACACACATACTTACTGGCACATAATGGTCAGTCACACACTCACAAATAAGACACACACACTAACACACATGCACACTAACCACACACACACACTTACTGGCACATAACGGTCAGTCACACACTCACAAATAAGACACACACACTAACACACATGCACACTAACCACACACACACACTTACTGGCACATAACGGTCAGTCACACACTCACAAATAAGACACACACACTAACACACATGCACACTAACCACACACACATACTTACTGGCACATAACGGTCAGTCACACACTCACAAATAAGACACACACACTAACACACATGCACACTAACCACACACACACACTTACTGGCACATAACGGTCAGTCACACACTCACAAATAAGACACACGCACTCACACACATGCACACTAACCACACACACACTTCCTGGCACATATCAGTCAGTCATTCATTCACAAATAAGACACACACACTCACACACACACGCTAACCACACACTTACTGGCACATATCAGTCACACACACACTCACAAATAAGACACGCACACTCACACACACAGTAACCACACACACACTTACTGGCACATAGCAGTCAGTCACACACTCACTAATAAGATATTTCCACCCACACACCGAAGACGGCGTCATACTGGCCCAATATCCTTACTCAGTCATATTATCCTAGCACCAGGCCAGGCAGGTAATGGGTAATAAGTTGGATTATGGTTGGCCCCAGTCACAAATTGATCCCACGACCTGTCGCAGATCAGTGGACACTCTATTCAATCGGCCATCCCGTCCGCTGCCGTAATGTGTGTATGATCCCCTTAACGTCATATCAAAGCAAAACAAAATTCGGTTTGAGAATCCGCCTACACCCACGCACTTACCCACATACCCACAGACCCACACATGCCGATAACCACACCATTAAAAACCCACCTACGTTGTCCAATTATGTTCACTGTAAAACAAGATTGTAGGTTGAATCGAAATGACAGGCGCAATTTATCTCAAACAAATTGGGGAAGGGGAGGGCACTGGTCGCGTGGGGGTGGGTGGTGGGAGGGGGCAAGGCTTGTACTAAGCACTAAGGAGGCATGCAACTTTTGTAAGATAAACTGGGTCATTCTTGGATAAGGCGTTCCTTGTTTTGTAAACCAAATCGACATGACCGTCTGCAACCAAGAAATGTCGTCTGCTGTGACGTCATGCAACACTTAGAGCGGTATTGACCAACATCAGAAATAGATATGATTATATCAGACCAGATAGGATGGCGAATGAGTTGACAGTCGTGGGATTTGAATTCACGGGTTTGAACCCTGCTCGAGTCAAACCAATGACTTACAAATGTATACTTGTTGATTCTTAGCCAGGCGCTCGGCATTATTAGGATAGGGCAAGGACTGCCTGTTTCAGTGTCAGAAAAATGTGACTGGGTGGGATATCAGGTCATGGTGCTGGCGATGTGGTCTCCCAATGGGGCAGCACTATAAAATCACCATGAGTGCGCACTGTCACAAGTCAGTACCTGGCTTGATAATACTCTAGATGTTGCTAGATGTAAAACTCCAACAACCAACTGTCTGGTTATATCAAGCCGATATTTGTACAATACTCTGAGCTTCGCGTGTCCCTCATGAAGCACTCAATCTACAACCCAGCGTGTAAACATGCCGGCAGGTGGCGGAGGTTGCCAATGTGTTCTCTGTGGCGTAGTGGTTAGAGTGTCTGACTTTTTTCTAGGTCAGACTCCTAATCTTAGGGTCGGCGGTTTGATTCCCCGTGCCCCCACCTCTGCCAATTTGGATTTCCACCGCTGTGTATAACTTACAGCGTCATCAAAGGCCGGTTGCTCTCATACCATGTCTATGTGGTGTGGGAGGTTAAAAATCCCTTGGGTCGGTAAAAGTGTAGGCTCGGGCTTTCTATCGACCAGCAGTGGAATGAGGAAGACCAGTCGTCTATGACTGAAGTTTCCCCTGCTTAAACAACTAATGGACCAAAAAATAAAAAAAAAATGCCAGATTGCAGTTTGGATCTGATCTAATAAACGGAGTTTTCTATCAACCGGAGTGACGGATTGTAAATTCATATAAACTATTTATAACTATACAATAATTCCACGAATATGATCCTTCAATCCCGAATAAGTTCATGGTTGAGCGCCAAGCTAAGAATTAAGAGACAAGTGTCAATTTTGTAATTCATTGGTTTGACTCGATCGGGAATTGAACTCCCCACCTTCCTCGCGGGAGGCCTGCGCTCTACTGATTCGGCCACCGCGTCCCGTGCCAATATTCGTGACACTCACTGCCCCAGGCCGAATTGTGCTGCCGTCACAATGACAGCCTTTTCCACAGTCACATGCCGTGACAGTGACACTGATCTAACCAGACCTCACGTTGTCCCCACCAAACAAGGCCTCTGCCAGGCCAGGCCAGGCCAGGCCAGGCCAGACAGCGGCAGGCCCAATATACCAGGTCTATTCAATTTGACTTGGCCAGGAATCAAACCCATTATCTTCCACGCAAGAAGCAGCAGACTTTTTGCCACGAGGCCATCCAATCCAGAAACCAATATAGTGAATGCAATATCTTTTCCGCATCCCCATACTTGTATACAACTTTATAGGTTGGTTGTTGAAGTTTTACGTCCTTGCAACATCTAAGGTCATATCATGATGGGTACCGACTTGTGACAATGCGCAGTCACTGGGAAATCAGGCCACTGGCACCATGACCCAATATCCCACTCAGTCACATTATCCTGACACTGAGCTAACCAGTCCTTGCCCTATCCTATTAATGCTGAGTATCAATTTTATAAGTCATTGGTTTGACTCGACCAGGAACCGAACTACCGATCTCCCGTACATGAGGCCCGTGTTCTATCGATTCAGCCACCATGCCCGGTTATAACACTTTATACTTCTTAAATATATATATATATATGTGCGACATTTTGTACTCGAAGGCATCTTGGTGAAATTACGTAATTTGCATTTGTTTCAGATTTGTTTGTCTTCGTTGTTGCCAGTACCAGATTACAATTTGTAATGTGATCGAAGTGGAGTTTTCTGTCAACAAGAGTATACTATTTATAACTATACAATAATTCCACGAATATGATCCTTCTTTCCCGGATAAGTTGATGCTTTTAAAACTTCATTAATGAAAGCCTCAACTTATCTATACCAGAACACTGACCTAGTTTTGATCCTGCATATCTTATTACAGTATAACCCCTTTAAACCAAACTTGAAGGGACCATAGATATTTGTTTGGATTAACCGATCATTGGTTTAACCAAACTTTGGCTTCGACTTTGACTTTGCATTGGCAAAAACGGTGGTGCATTATGAATGTAATATACAATGCATGTGGACACTTTGATTATTGTTTTATATGTATATACAATCATCCTCATCATCATCATCATCATCATCATCATGCTGTCAGTCGTAATGCGACAAAGACTGCTTTCATTACTTGACTGCCGCTCTCCACCCAGCTCTCTGCTGTGAGAGTTGCGTCCATGAGTCGGTCTTAATTTCTCTCAGCTTCAGGTTTCTCTTGATGGTATCCTTGAACCGGAGACGAGGGTGCCCTCTCTATCTGTAGCCAGAAGACAGTTGAGAATAGAGGATCTGCTTTGGTAGCCTGTCTGATGACACCCTCATGAGGTGTCCAGTCCACTGGAGATTCTTTTTGATCAGAAGATCTTCCATGGAAGATTAGTTTTGGCATGCTTGCCAAAACTCTGACACCATAGACTTCTGCAGTAACAAGTTCTGTTAAATTGACTCAGTATTGCCTTCTACGCATAAACAAATGCTTTATAAGTGCATCAGTATCTAAGTTAGATATGTCAAATCAAATCTAGATAACTGGTTTGGTTTTCAAAATTTGATATTTCACCGGAGTATGCAGCTTTAATTTCATCAATTTTTCACTTTGAATATCTCCAAAGTTAACTAATTAAAATACAAGAGACTTCAGACACAAGCGAAGTAGATTATAATCAATCACAACTAATATATTTGTGTAAATAAAATATATGGAGGAAAGTCAAACCCATCGGACCATGTAACTGCAATAATACCAGCACAAAACGCTTCTTTTTTTTTTCTTTAAAAAAAAAAGATTTATACTGCCTATCATGGATAAGCCTGAATAGGCTTGTTTTCACCATTAGACAGTTTGTCGATAGAAAGCCCGAGCCTACACTTTTACCGACCCAAGGGATTTTCAACCTCCCACACCACATAGACATGGTATGAGAGCAACCGGCCTTTGATGACGCTGTAAGTTATACACAGCGGTGGAAATCCAAATTGGCAGAGATGGGGGCATGGGAATCGAACCACCGACCTTCAGATTAGGAGTCCGACCTAGAAAAAAGTCAGACACTCTAACCACTCCGCCACAGAGAACACCACAGATTTGAATAATCTTTTATTTAAAGTTGCATAGTCCGATGTTTTTGCGTCTTGGTCATTTTTCTAAGATAAATATATTAACTTGATCGTTATAATCTACCTTATTTCATGGTAAAGTAACTTTGACTTTAAATGGATAAGTTTTGTTATATTTGAAATTCAAACATGCAAACTTAGTTTTGGCAAGCACGCCAAAACTCTGACACCATAGGCTTCAACAGTAACAGGTTCTATCAAATTGTATCAGTGTTCCCTTCTATGTGGCAATAAATACTTAATATATGGATCAATATCTAAGTTAGATATGTAGAGTCAAATCTATATAATTATTTTGGTTTTGAAAATTTGATGCTTCATCGGACTATGCAGCTTTAAAGTCTTTTGCCAATGTTTTAGAACCTATGAGCGTTCGTCTTAAAGCTGCCCGATGAAAATATCAAACTTTCAAAACCAAAAAAACTCATCTAGATTTTATTCTACATACCTAACTTATGGTGCAGTCACACTACGACGCCTCTCGCCGGCAACACGGCAACGTGTAGTGATTTTGGGCGATAATAAGTGAAACGTCTGGACGCGCTATGAGCGCGTCGGTACACGTCGGTACACGTCGGTACACTATCCTTGACGTTGATGGTCGGCGGACAACGTCGGCATGCATTGCTGGTCGCCCAAGGTTTTAAGCATGTCAAAAAAAAACAATGACGGCAGCGCGCGCAAATATATGGGTAAGGACGTTAGGCGCGCATCGCGATGCGTTGGACGCGCCGGAATAACGTTATGGGAACGCTAGGAAGACGGCGCGTGCATGGGAGGGTCGTTGCTCACATGTTGCGGCAAACTGGGGTGTTTTTGTTTTATGCCCTAGCAACATTTAAGGTTAGATGAAGACGTCGCGCCAAACTTTTTTATTTTTTTCCCCAACGCGTCGACACACGTTGGCCGCGTGCGCATAATGCGCCACGCTGACGCCGATCTTTTTCCCCAAACCGCCGAAAAGTTGGACGTTTCTCGACGCGCAAGATTTTATTTTCAATGCTGATGGGTCGCCGGGAGAAGCATCATAATGTGACTGCACCATTAGTTAGATATTGGTACTCCTATTAAACCTGTCTTACCAGATTAAAGGGAACAGTCAATTCAATAGAACCTGTTACTGCAGAATCCTATAATTTACGACGCGAACAAGGAGCTCTTGAATCAGAGTTTTATTCAAAACATAGTATTTTAGGAAGTTTAACAACAGTGGATATGTGGTTCAATTGAGTAATGGGTCAAGTGTCACAATGTCAGGATCGGTGTATTGGATCAAGAGTATATCAGGATAATGAGTAATGGCAATCAGAACAGGCAAATGGACCTTACATATTGGGATGTATGATGACAATAGGAAAGTAGTGTATAATGAGTCAAATGTCATAATCTTAAGTTCAAGCTGTAACTCGACCCAGGCCCTCAACCCTTCTGATAAGAGTGTTCGTTGTTTGTAGGGTGGGTCGGCGGCTGAGTTGGTGGTGAGTTGCTCATCCGGCTGCCGTGGTGGAAGTGATTTTTGGTGGGTGGCGGTTTGCGAGGAAGGGCGGGCGTGACATCACGGGTCTCGTGAGGGCGTGGTTCTGCGGGAAACCCGGTAGGGTTTGGTTTTGAGATTCGAACCCAGGGGGCGCCACCGGGACGACTCCTTGTTCACACGCAAATTACCCATGTTGGCGAACCACCATGAACGGTGTCAAAGTTTTGGACCCCACAAACAAACAAAAAACTAACGACTAACAGCTAAGATGACAAGGCTGCTACCAAATTTAGACTATTGCTGTTCAGCAATTAAAATAAGCTGGATACGACTTACTCATTATGGACAAGGCAAATAACCCCCCCCCCCCCCAAATAATGCCTGCCAAAATTAATTCTGCATGCTTGCACTTCAAATATCTCAAAAGTCAAACATTTAAAATTTAAAAAAAATTACTTCAAACGATCAATCGAATACATTTATCTCAGAAAATGACAGAAATTCAAAGCCATCGGACTATGCAACTCTAAGTTTAATTGTACTGCCTACCATCAACGAAAATAGCTAGTCGAGCCATAACCAGACATTTGGGGACCAACGCTCCGAGGCGCAACAGACAGAGAATCATTTTAGATATTCTCAGCGAAATCGATACAGAAGGTATTTGAACAAAATCCACAAATTAGACATTCCATGCAGGACTTGCAGAATATTGGCGCAAGGAAAATTGATGATGAAAATCACGTGACCGGATATTGAATGCGCACATCTTTCAGGCATTCTGCCGCGCGCAGACTGCCCGACGTCCGCGCCACTCATCATTGACACAGCGATCACGTGTCACGTCGGCGCGTAATTCAATTTGAAACAATGGGATGTATACGTCAATTACTTCAGCTCAAATTGGGCGGGAGGCAGCCGGCGGCTGTCCCGCGGGCTGACTGCCGCCTGCCGACTGCCGACTGCCGACTGCCGACTGCCGACTGCCGACTGCCGACTGCCGACTGCCGACTGCCGACTGCCGACTGCCGACTGCCGACTGCCGACTGCCGACTGCCGACTGTCAATTGTCGGGTGTTGTTCTGATATAAAAGTAATAGTATATACAAATTACCACATTTTATATAGTAAGTCACTATATAGGCCTATATAGCATTTTGTTTACAACATAGACTACATAGATACTACACACTTATTACCTATATGTAAATAAATAAATATATATGCACACATTCATATTAAATATATATATGTGTCGTTGGGTGGGTGTAAACAAACGCCGTCACTGCGCTTGCGCACCGTCAAGTCTCGCCCCGGCGTCCTGAACCGCGGGCCGTCACGTGACATCCGGCCGTCGGTGCAAAGTGCCCCTTGCGGCGGGGAGGCAGAGAGTGAATCAATGGGCATTATACACCTGTACATACCCCGGCGCACCAGCCTTGATGAGGGCTAGACAGGCAATCACCACCCCCAGCTCCCACCCACCCTCTCCCACACCCCTCCTCCTCCCACACCCCTACTTCCCCCTCCCCTCACGCTTTACTCATTAGCATATATATATGTATATATCATAATGAATAAAACGCCATATATATATATATAGATGTATATATATATATATATATACAGTAAAACGTCTCTAACCGACCACCTCAACAGATCGACCACTCCCTTATATGAATCGCTTTATTTGGGTCCCAAACGATCACCCATAGAATACCATTGTAACAATTAACAAAACCTCCCTAAACCGACCACTTCCCTAAATGGACCATTTAAAGTTGGTCCCATGGTCGGTCGTTTTAGAGAGGTTTTACTTTATATATATATATATATATGTACATACATATATGGAAATGTAGAAATGGACTCGATGGTGCGCAAGTGCAGTGATGGCGTTTGTTTACACCCACCCAACGACACATATATATTTAATATGTATGTGTGCATATATTTTTATTTATTTACATATGAGCAAAACCTCTCTAACCGACAACCTCCACCAATCGACCGCTCCCCTATATTGATCACTTTATTTGGGTCTCAAATGATCGCCCATACAATACCATTACAATAATTTTAAATTAAACTCCCTATGCCTACCACCTCCCTAAATGGACCATTCAAAGTCGGTCCCATGGTCGGTCGACTTAGAGAGGTTTAACTGTATATATATATATATATATATGTATATATATATATATAAATATATACACACACATATTGGAGCCGCCTTGGCCCCTGTGAGGACGCGGTGATTGAGATGTTCCGTGCATGCTTGATGGTGATGTTGTGCAGACGTGACTGCCAGTTGATTATCAATAAAGGGCCAATAAAAACCACCAAAAAAAACAACACAAGGCGCACAGAATAAACAGAAACAGAAACAACAAAAAACCACGAAACCCACACACAATCAATACCAAAATGCAGCTTCCGCCCTGCGTTGCAGACCCCATTAGTTCTTAGCGTGCACCGAAATTGGCTTTATTCCATGTGCGGTGAACTTAACTTAGTTAATTAATTAATTAATTACTTGGTCAGTTTTCATCAGTTGTGTCCAGATCCATTGTGACGTCGTGCAAATTCAACGCTTCTGACTGAACCGGACCTACAATGGTGTGTTGGGGGCGGAAGTGCCCGTCTGGAAATGCAGAGATGAGTGAGCAGACAACTTTTGGGTTGCGACTGAATATATAGAATATCACATTTCTACATTTCCACATTTCCACATTTCCACATTTCCACATTTCCACATTTCCACATTTCCACATTTCCACATTTCCACATTTCCACATCTCGACATCTCGACATCTCGACATCTCGACATTTCTATATTTCTACATTTCTACATTTCTACATTTCTACATTTCCACATTTCCACATTCCTACATTTCCACATGTCCACATTCCTACATGTCTACATGTCTACAACCCCCGGGAAGTCACTGTCCTACCTAACTTCCACCGATGCTGACATGACTTCGCCCCTTCAGCACCCTGCCAGTGTCAACTACACCAACTGTCAATGTCTACACTAACTGCCGCTGTCAACTTCACCGACTGTCAGTGTCAACTTCATCAACTGTCAGTGTCAACTACACCTGTTGCAGTGCTGCTGCTGCTGCCCTTTTGCTGTTGTCCTTCTGCTGGTGTAATTCTATTACTGCCCTTCTGCTACTGCCCTTCTGGTGATATCATTCCATTATTGCTTTTCAGCTGCTGCCCTTCTGCTACTGCCCTTCTACTAATATCATCCATTGCTGCACTTCTGCTACTGCTACTGCTCCTTCTGTTGCTGCCCTTCTACCGTCATCATTCTATTACTGCCCTTCTTCTGCGGCCCTTCAGCTGATAACCTTCTGCTACTGCGCTTCTGCTACTGCCCTTCGACTAATACCATCCCATTACTGCCCTTCTGCTACTGCCCTTCTACCGTCATCATTCCCATTACTGCCCTTCTGCTGTTGCCCTTCCATGCTGCCTTCACATTAACTGCCCTTCCACTGCTGCCCTTTTCCCTTCCCTCCCTTTCAGTGTTCTTACCAACTCCCCCACCCCACCTCCCCTACCCTCCCCCACCCCACCTCCCCTAACCTCCCTAACCCCACCTCACCTCGCCCCACCTCGCCCCACCTCACCTCGCCCCGTCCCTCCCCAGCACAGTCTATATTGGCTGCTGTCTGTCATCATACCCCCTCACCTCTCCGTCTCGCCCCCCCCCCCACCCATCCCGCCCCCACCCCCGCCCCCGCCCCCTCCCAACGGGTCCCGGTCTCGGCGTGCTGCCGGTTTAATTACGCCCCCTGCCGGCGACATTAGCGTCGATAATGAATTAAGCGGCCTGTGTTGGTGGTCGCGCATGCTGGCACGGTAACTCGCCTTCACGTGTACGTGAACAGGAGATGTATGCTTGACGGGGTAATTTCCCATCAGGTGTTTTGTGGCGCTGCTGTCGCCCTGCATCCCCCACTCCACCCCCCCACCCCCCCACCCCCACAACCCCGACTCCCCACCCCTACCACCCACCCTCACCCCCATCATACGCCCTCACCCCCACCCGAAACCTCCACCCACAACCCCACCCCACCCCACCCACACCATAACCCCACACCCCACACCCACAACCCGCACTCCCACCCACCCCCCACAGCTCGCATACAACACCCCTTTTTTATTTTATTATACGAGGCTGTGTGTGGGACTCAGCCTGGGTGTCAGTGTGTGTGTGTGTGTGTGGGTGTGGGTGTGTGAAGTGAGTGACAAGGTGTTTCAGTAGCAAATCAACCTAGTTCAGTTTGAGTTTTTGTCACCCCCCCCCCCCTTTTCTACCTTCTGTTATTCCTTCCATGAAAATGCGAGATTTGTGGCTGTGGAATTGTACTGTAAAAACAAAAGGATAGCCTGCCCCTTAAACTTAGGCTTTGAATCGGTGTGGGTCGGGCAGTTCTTTGAAGCCGGTTAGAATTTCTTTCTTATGTGAAGAGAATGCATGAAGAGTCCAGGAGCAAAACAACAATCCAAAAATTTAATGAATATAAAAGATTTTTACCTGAAGGTAATTTTAATTCTCATTAATACTACTTTTCTTGTGAGGAAATTATTATGGAGCAATGAAGAAAATAATAGGAATGTAGAAAAAAACCACCTTCTGAAGGTATGATTCAAATATTTATCTCAATTTGTGGATTGGCGTTTATGGGGTTTTGCACCTGAACTCTTCATATGACCAGACGGGGGTGGCCGAATGAGTTGAGCATTCATCTCCCATTTTGGTAGATCGTGGGATTCAATTCAAACCATGGCGGAGTCAAACCAATGACTTAAAAATTGATACTTGTCGCTACATAATCGCTACATAGTCTGACCCTCAGCATTACTAGGATAGGGAAAGGAGCAGTGGAATGAGGAACAACAAATGGTTGTGATTGAAGTTTTCCCTCATTAATCAACTAATGTAACCCCACCTCCCGTCGGTAATGGGTCGGGACCTCCAACATGTTGTGTGTTTATTAATAACTCATCATTGATACGAAACTAACATTAACAATGGAGATGACACTATGCCTGACTCCACAGTCTTCATCTCTCACTGCTCGTTTGTTCGTCTCTAAAGTGCCTGTCACACCTTACCGGATTGAGGAACGGACATGAGCCGGACAAAGAATTTTCTAGTCTGGTGGTGTTTGGTATCAAAATGTACTGAAATGTGTCGAAATGTTGCCACGGCCACTGGACAAAGCGGATGCTAAACGGACAAGCAACATACATTAACGAATATCCACCGGACTATAACCGGATGATAACCGGATGATAACTGGACGACAACCGGACGACAACTGAATGTCAAATGGATGGACCAAACACCAAATGGACACATACTGGACTGTTCACGGATGCGCTAAAAAAAACGATGGACCGAATTCCCCCAACACCATCAACGGACTATTCAGGAAGCAAACCGGGGACGTAATGGATGGGTACCAGACATGAAACGGACAAAATGGACTAAACAGACTTAAACCGAACACCAACCGTACACGTCAGTCCGGCGGTGTCTGGTACAAGTTTTGTGCATGTTCAAAACTTCACACCGTACACACCGGACTCCACCGGACAGAGAATGGACATGCCGGATGCGTGCCATATATAAAACGGACATTGACAGATTTCACCGGACAGTGTCCGTTTTCCATCCATTTCCCCAGTCCAGTGAGGTGTGATTGAGCCTTTACTGTCTACTCAGCCACTTTCAAATCTTTGTCGTCAGGGCCGCATTGTCATGCGAGAAAATAAAACTATATATATATATATATATATATATATATATATATATATATGCGAGGTACCTATATACAGCCCCTTCATATATATATACATATGTATATATATCTATATACATACACATATAAATAGTCACTTCCTATACAGTAAAACCTCTCTAACTGACCATATTCTAACTCGCTAAACCAACTACCTCCCTAAATGGACCACTTATATAATTCGTCCCAATGTCGATCGATTTAGAGAAGGTTTACTGTATATATATATATATATATATATATATATATATATATATATATATAGTCACTTCCCATATATATGTATACATATACATGTATATATAGATAGATATACATATATATATAATATATATTCATGAAAGGGATGGATTTATTAGTAAGACGCACCAATGGGTTGGTATGTTGGTGACTGTGGTGTTCTAGTGTTGTGCTGTTGTGGTGTTGGACAGCGAAGGGTGTGTGTTTAGTGCACGACATCTGCGCCCCCTACCGGGCTCCAGAACCACCACAGAGGTAACAGTCACCCACACTGGGGCGATAACCCATTGACGCCCCCACCCCCACCCTCCCACCCTCTCACCCCTCTCCCCAGCATAACCCCCTCTCCCCTCTCCTCCTCACCTCCGACCCAGTCCGGGCCCGGGGCGGAGGGGTAGGGGCTGGGGAGGGGGGGGGGGGGGTTTAGGCGGCATGACCCCCTATTAGTGCCCGACAACACCAGGCATTACAGGCCGCCCCGCTGAATCCTCAAGTGGGCGCCTTTCAGACGTGTCCATATTGCATGTATAATCACATCCGCCCCAGAGAGTGAAGGAGGAGGACGGGAAGATGGCGGCGGTGGTGGCGGCGAGGGAGGGAGGAGGGGCCGGGGGAGGGGCGGGCAAAGGGGGGGGGGGGGGGGGACCCCGCAGTCACCGCAGAAGAATCCGCTGCGAGGAGGGGGAAAGCGAAGGCCGGGATTGTCCTCGAACAGAGCCGGACAGGGCGGCACCCGGGGGCTGCACGGGTGGAGGCCGGGGCGCCCTGCCGGGTGTCAGTCGGTCAGTGCCCGGCCGAACGACGGGCTACCTGCCCCCCCCCCCCCCCCCCCCCCCCCCCGCCCCCCCCCGTCTCCCCGGCCGCTACCCGCTCGTCCCCCGTCCCCGTCCCCGTCCCCGTCCCCCGTCCCCGTCCCCGTCCCCATCCCTCGTCCCGTCCCCGTCCCCATCCCCATCCCCGTCCCCGTCCCCATCCCCATCCCCGTCCCCGTCCCCGTCCCCGTACCCCTCCCCGTCGCCATCGCCGTCCCCGTCCCCGTCCCCGTCCCTGTCCCCCGTCCCCGTCTTCCGTCCCCCGTCCCCGCCCGTCCCCCGTCCCCGTCCCCGTCCCCCGTCCCCCGTTTCCCCGCCCGCTACCCGCCCGTCCCCTGTCTCTCAGGCCGATACCCGCCCGTCACCCGCTGCGTCGGGGCTCCGCTCACCGGGGCCCGAGAGGTCGTCGCGCTCCCTCGCGCTCCCTTGCGCTACCTCGCGCTCCCTCGCGCTCCCTCGCGCTCCCTCGCGCTCAATTTCCAGCGATCAAACTGCGTGTTTGCGCGCAGTCGCTGCTGCTAATTCAGCGTACCTAATGCGCGCGCACACACTTGCCGCCGTCACCGCCGCCATTACCCTCCACACACCCCTCCACCAGCCACCGCCCGCCACCACCCCACCACAGCTCTCCACTTGCAACGAACCATGAACCGAAAATATGCTCACAACAGTTGTTTGTACATTGACCCACTGACAGGGTTTTATTCAGCATGTGTATACTCTACCCACACACACGCACTCACACTCACATTCTCACCACCCTTATCCCCATTGCGCCACCACTACCGCATCACCACCACCACCATCACCACCACCACTATCACCACCACCATCACCTCCACCACTATCACCACCACCATCACTATCACCACACCAGCACCACATCAGCACCAGCACCACACCACCATACCACCACACTACCACCACCACACCACCACCACACCACCACCACCATACTCCCACCACCACCACCACTACTACCACCACACCACTACTATCACCACAACCACACAACCACCACCACAACGCCACTACCACCCACACATTACCACAACTACCACCACCATACACTACCAACACCACTACCAGCCACACCACCACTATACCACGACCCCACTACCACTACCACCACCAATACCACCTCCACCACCACCAACACTACCACTACCACCACCATCACTACCACCACCACTACCACACCACCAATACCACCACCACTACCACAACACCACAATACCACCACTACCACATTACCACCGCTACCACACTGCCACCACTATCACACTACCACCCCAACCACCACACCACAACTACCACCACCAATACGACTACCACCACCACAAACACAGCACCACAATACCCCCGCTACCACACTACCACCACTACCATATTACCACCATTACTACCACTACTACACTACCAGTACCACTCCCACCACCACACCACCACATTACCACAACTACCACCACCATACACTACCACCACCACCACATCACCACTACCACCACCAATACCACTACCACCACCACTACCCCTACCACCACTGCCACCACCACTACCACAACACCACAATACCACCACTACCACACTACCACCACTATCACGCTACCACCGCCACCACCACACCACCACAGTACCACAACTAGCACCACCACCACTACCACCACAACTACCACCACCACTACCACCACCATATCACCACTACCATGCCCCACTACTGCTTCAAGTAAAACTCTCAATCCAATGTATTCTCACTGTCACTAATGTTAGGGCACACGGATAGAAATACCGAGAGACAACGAGACCCGAGAGTGTGTTTGTTGGAGTCTTACGTCCTAGCAACATCCATGGTCATATCACTATCAGGACAGGACTACTGAGACAGTGTATGCACAAACGACAGAGAGAGATGCAGAGACAGAAAACAGGAAGATTGAGAGTAGGAGAGCCAGACAGCGTTTGTTTGTTGTTGTATTACATCCTAGCAACATCTAAGTCATATGATATAAGGACAGGTACCGACTGGTGACAGTGCGGATTCATTTCGACTTTATAGTGCTGGCGCATTGGGGGACCAGACCGCCAGCACTATGACCTGATATCCCACTCAGTCACATTATCCGTATACTGAGCTAACCAGTCCTTAGACCATCGTATTAAAGTTGCATAGTCCGATGGTTTTGAGTTTCTGTAATCTTCTGAGATAAACATATTAGGTTGTTCATTATAATCTACCTTACTTTAGTTTGAAGTAACTTTTATTTTAAATCGCTAATTTTGAGATATTTGAAATGGAAACATGCTTAATTAATTTTGTCGAGCTTGCCAAAACTCTATCACCGTAGGCTTCTCCAGTAACAGGTTCTATTAATTGACTCAGTATCCCCTTATGTGTGACGACAAATGTTTAATAAGTGCACCAGTATCTAAGTTAGATATGTAGAATCAAATCTAGATAATTGTTTTGGTTTTCAAAATTTGATGTTTGCATCGGACTATGCAACTTTAATTAATCCCAAACGCCAGGTTAGGTAATGACAAGAATCAAATTTATAAGTCATTGGTTTGACTCGGCTGGGATTCGAACTCTCGACCTTTCGCGTGGGAAGCCTGCATTCCACCGATTTGCCCACCGCGTCCAGTGCGAGACACGAGAACGAGAGAGACAGAGACAGGGACAGGGTGGCAGATATAGAGTGAGACAAAGAGTTATAGAGAGAGAGAGAGTGAGACAGAGTGATGGATAAAAAGAGAGATCACGAAACAGACAAAAGACACACAGACAGGGAGAGATAGATAGAAACAGAGACAAAGAAACAGAGAAAAAGACAGTACCACTGACAGACATACAGTGAAAGAGACAGTGAGACAGAGACAATGACAAGAGATAGACAAAGACACAGAGAGAGACAGTGACAGAGAGACAGCCAGATCGTGGAGCAGGGAGGGGGGTTGGTGGTGGTGGTGGTGGTGGAAGGGGGGGGGGGGAGGATGTCACCCTCCTACCGTCGCCTAATGCCCATAATTCCTTGCGACCGACCGCCATCGACGTTTCCGGGGCAGAAGGTCATTATAGGTGATAGCCGGGGTGGGAGGAGGGCCTCTGTGATTAGGGGGTGGGGCGCGGCCTGGGGGTCGCGATGCGAATACAAACACCATATTGACTCTGCGACGAGGAGTGCTTTCCAACCGACTACCCGCCCTTTATGGACTATATGTGTGTTAGCAGGCAGCGGCGTGTGTGGGTGTGTGAGTGTGTGTGTGTGTGAGTGTGTGTGAGTGTGTGTGAGTGTGTGACTGTGTGTGTGAGTGTGTGAGTGTGTGAGTGTGTGAGAGCATGAGTGCGTGAGTGTATGAGTGTATGAGTGTGTGCGTGTGTGAGTGCGTGAGTATGTGAGTGTGTGAGTGTGAGAGTGTGTGAGTGTGTGAGTGTGTGAGTGTGTGAGTGTGTGAGTGTGTGGGTGTGTGAGTGTGTGGGTGTGAGGATGTGAGTAAGTGTGTGGATGTGTGTGCGGGTGTGTGAGTGTGTGAGTGTGTGAGTGTGTGAGTGTGTGAGTGTGTGAGTGTGTGAGTGTGTGAGTGTGTGAGTGCGTGAGTGTGTGAGTGTGTGAGTGTGTGGGTGCGTGAGTGTGTGGGTGTGTGTGTGGGTGGATGTGTGTGTGAGTGTGTGGATGTGTGCGTGTGTGTGAGTGTGTGAGTGTGTGAGTGTGTGAGTGTGTGAGTGTGTGAGTGTGTGAGTGTGTGAGTGTGTGAGTGTGTGAGTGCGTGAGTGTGTGAGTGTGTGAGTCTGTGAGTGTGTGAGCGTGTGAGCATGTGAGTGTGTGAGCGTGTGAGCATATGCACGTGTGAGCGTCTGAGAGTGTGAACGTGTGAGCGTGTGAGCATGTGAGCGTGTGAGCATGTGAGCGTGTGAGCGTGTGAGTGGGTGAGTGGGTGAGTGGGTGAGTGGGTGAGTGTGTGAGTGTGTGAGTGTGAGTGTGTGTAGGTGTGTGAGTGTGTGTGTGTGAGAGTGAGTGTGTGAGGTTGTGAGAGTGAGTGTGTGCATGTGAGTGTGTGTAGGTGTGAGTGTGTGCATGTGTGTGCGTGTGTGAGCATGAGTGTGTGAGTGCATGACTGTGTGAATTGTGTGTGAGTGTGAGTGTGTGAATTTCTAGGCATCTGACTGTGTGACTGTGTGAGTGTACGACTGTCTGAGTGTATTCCCGAATGTGTCAGTGCATGGCTTTTGCGTTGTGAGGTTAGTAGAATTCAATGGGTGCAGCAGCTGACATTGCAAATCTACTGGTTTTATGGGTCGATCGGGGGTCCCTTTATAACCAGCAGTTTTTGTTGTCCGATATGAAGCTTTTTTTCTAAAAATATTAAATATTTTTAAAGGGGTGTTTATGCTGTCCATAGCAGGTAAGTTCGGATGATCGAGCTTGTTTTCAATGCTGGGCAGTTATAGTTTTGTGTTTCTTAAAGTTATATCTTGGGTAAGTGATCTATGTTAGTGTTTTGGGGGGTTTTCTTGGGAAGATTTTTCCACTTTTTTTCTACTTAATTCTATACTAGCCTACTCGATTCACATGTTATAGTATAGGCTTGTACGTAATAGGTGGTTGGGTTATATTTGCTTGATGCCCGAAGGCCTTGGGAATGGTTATTGACTGAGGTCGCTACACATTCCACAGATCTGGGGAATTAAAGCTCCGGAGTCTTTCAAGGATTTTCTTCTTAAAACTGTATAATCCGATGAAAGAATGACGGTGTCTTTCAATAAACCAAAAGTCCTTCTCTAGATCAGATCCTACACATCCAACTTAGACATCCGTGCAGCCATTCAACAATTATTGGAGTTTGGTGTTCCTGTTTTACATCGCTATGCTCGAAAATGCGAGAACATCAACATTCGTGGTGTTCTCTTTGGCTGGGTGGTTAGAGTGTCTGACTTTTTTCTAGGTCAGACTCCTACGCTGAAGGTCAGTGCTTCGATTCCTCATGCCTCCACCTCTGCCAATTTGGATTTCCACCGCTGTGTATAACTTACAGCGTCATCAAAGGCCAGTTGCTCTCATACCATGTCTATCTGGTATGGGAGGTTAAAAATCCCTTGGGTCAGTAAAAGTGTAGGCTCGGGCTTTCTTTCGACAAACTGTCTAATGGTGAAAACAAGTCTATTCAGACTTATCCATAATAGGCAGTATAAATCTTAAAGAAAAAAAAAAAATCAACATTAACATTAATTTTGCATGACTCCATTTCAAATATCCAGAAACTTAATCTCTTAAAATAAAAGTTACTTTAGACTAAAAGTAAATTATAATGATCAATAATATATTTATTAAACAAATATTATCCTGATATGACATTATATGTTGTAATGATGTACGACTACAACAACCAATCAGCCAATCAAAAGTTACTTCAAATTACAATTTGATTATAATGATCAACGTAATATATTTATTAAACAAATATTATCCTGATATGACGTTAGATGTTATCATGACGTTCGACTACAACAAACAACCAATCAAATGTTACTTCAAATTACAATTTGATTATAATGATCAACGTAATATATTTATTAAACAAATATTACCCTTATATGACGTTAGATGTTGCCATGACGTATGACTACAACAACCAACCAATCAATCGAAAGTTATTTCAAACTAAAACTTGATTATAATGATCAACGTAATATATTTATTAAACAAATATTACCCTGATATGACCTTAGAATAAGTTAGAAGTTGTCATGACGTTCGACTACAACAACCAGCCAATCAAATGTTACTTCAAATTAAAATTCGATTATAATGATCAACGTAATATATTTATTAAACAAATATTATCCTAATATTATCCTAGATGTTTCCAGGACGTAAAACTCCAACAACCAACCAACAAATATTACAAAAACTCAAGGTCATCGGTTTATGCAATTTCAACGCGCATGTGCCGCAGTATCAGGTCACAGGGAGCGGTACTTCACAGATAAGATATGCACATATCACTATGTATAGGTTTAGATAATGAGGACAGGTTTAAAAGAACATATTGTAATGGATGTGGGGGGGGGGGGCTTCTCAAACTTCAGAATTAACGATAAAAAAAAGAGTGTTATTTAACAACGCATGTAGAGCACATTGATTTTTATCATCAGCTATTGGATGTCAAACATTTGGTCATTCTGACATATTTCTTTGGCGGAAACCTGCTGCAGCCATGTAGGCTACTCTTTCCTATAAGGAGCAAGGGTCTTTTATATGCACTTTCCCACAGACAGGACATAACATACCACAGCCTTTGATGAACCAGTTGTGGACGACTGGTTCGAACTGAAAATAACCCAAACTGCAAATGTGTCCACTGAGCAGGATCAATAGGATGACCCACACCTTCAGAGGTGGACACTCTACCACCTGGGCTACGTCCCACTCCAAATTAACAATCAGGTCATAGGAGTATAGTATTTCTGTATTACTCGGTTGCTCAGAGCACCAGCAATACCATAAACTCTCCCCATTCTACCATACCTGATGCCTGCCCTTGTACAAACTTATAACAAACTCATAAGGAAGAAAGGAAGACAAGTCACACAAGATTGACAGTGAAGAAGTTGTGCTTTATTGGCATCAACTTCTGTCAACCCACTGGTGACCTATCACCCTCACCCCTTACCTTCTGTCCAGACAGAGTCTCATTACCCGTTCAGTATGTCTATGAATCAGTGCCTACATCCCATTGAACCGGAGTCCCCTGGTTGTTGCACACAGCTCAATTTGGATATATGAAATGTGGTAGCATCAGACAGAGTGTCTGGGGTCTTGCTCGAGTGTAGGTGTGTCTCACTCAAGAGCCAGGAGTAGAGTGATCTCTCCAGTGTGTCTGGAGCAGTTTCTTGAATAATTAATATCAAAGTGAGGCTAGTGTGGTCAGGTGGTCTAAAGGAGCGCAGGTGACTGGATCTCCCACAGCCAGCCAATCAGACACCCCCTACAGCCTGGTCAGTGTGATGCCCTAATATGGGGAGCTGTCATGCAACCCAGCCTGCAGGGTGTGGCCCTAAGGAATGTAGAATGGCTGGTGTGCTTGGCCATAGGTCCGGTAGTGACAGGTAGTTGCAGACAGTTACAAATATATATATATTAAAAATGTCCTTTTCCTTCACTTGCACTCTTTATGGATGCATAGAGGAAACATTTCACCATGCACTGTCTCTTATATAGGAACATCTCTTCATAATCTTAGGCATCATGCATGACATATATTTCACATAGCTTATATCATGTCATAGTGTGAGTGGGGCACCATTGCTTTTAGATTACATAACCTCGTCCCCACTCCATCACCGAAGAATAATAATGGTCTCTGCCAATATATAATTCTGAACCGAAAATCCGTACATTTTTACAGTGGGTTAAAGGTCTGGTTACCTGAATTTAACATATATTCTGAAGATTTTCAAATATTGGAAATATTAATGTGAGGTTTTAAAATTTGATATTATAAACTGGCACAGCATATATTCATTCGTGATGCGTGTCACATATTATAAAATCGCACATCACATGCATATGACACACATCACATGTTATACCATCACACATCGCATGTGAATGACACATGTCACATGTCATAAAATTCTGTGTCACATAAATATGACATACATCGCATATATTAAAAATCACACATCCCATGCCACATACTATAAAATTGCATGTCACATACATATGACATACATCGCATATAATAAAATCACACATCACATGTGTATGGTGCATGTCACATGTTATAAAATTTCATGTCACATACACATGACATACATGGCATATAATAAAATCACACATCACATGTGTATGGCGCATGTGACATGTTATAAAATTGTATGTAACATGCATATGATGCAAATTGCATATTATAAAATTACACATCAGTGTGGATAGCACATGTCACATATTACATATGCATTGCAAATTTGAACCCACAGCAGGATTTAAACCCACGCCTCTTGCATTCCTGGTTAGTGTGCTAACCATTACACCACCTAGGCTCACTGATGTCATCCTCCTATACACAACCTCCTGTCCGTGTTTACAAAAGTGTAACATTTTAGACAACAAAACACTTGCCTAGATGTGATAGTAAATGAGACTGTCTCAAAAGGTGATAAGTAATATGGGACAAAACTTTGTCCATTGTAACGATCAACATACTATCTGCTTTATGCCTTTGCTCAGGATAAACTGATTTGTTTTTTTACATGGTATTTCATAATCCCAATAGAATACATATTGATTTGAAGCAAATGTCCTTGTGTTTTCAGTGAAACCGTTTCTGTGCTGTTTTGTGTCAATCGTCAATGGACAAAAATAAAATTAGTTATCACCTTTTGAGACAGGCTCATATATCTATCTAACTTAAATACTGGTGTACTTATTAAATGTTACACAGTCTGACGAAGTATCCAATATATAGAATGCCGATATGGGTGCAGTTTTTAAGCATTTGTTGCCTCTTTGAAAGGCATATTATTAAGTAAATTTAATAGAACATGTTACTGCTGAAGCCTCTGACGTCAGAGTTTATATATTTATTTTAAAACAATAGCAGAAACTCAAAACCATCGGACTATTTAATGTCAAGCATTTATTGCTGCCAAATAAGGACTGTTAGGTTTGATTCAATAAACAAAATTCACTGCTGTATCCTACAATGCCCAGTATTTCCAATGTCCAAGTGTTTTTTTATTGTTCTTTCTTTTTGGTTCATTAGTTATTTAAGCGGGGGAAATTTCAATCACGGACGATTGGTCTTCCTCATTCCATGGCTCCTTGCCCTATCCTAATAACGCCGAGCACCTGGCTAGGAAGCGACAAGTATACATTTTTTAGCCATTGGTTTGACTCGATCGGGATTCGAACCGACGATCACACGGAAGATGGACGTTCTACCTCATTCGGCCATCCCATCTGGTTCTGTGTGTTTTCCTTTCAAATATTTTGAAAGTCAACCCTTTTAAAAATTAAAAATACTCCAAGCTAATGCAAATTAGGTTATCACGATCAACCTAATGCATATATGAAGAGTTCAGGCACAAAACCACGTAAACGCTGCCAAATTGATGTGTATTCATACTTACCTATCTCATGTATAATATAATTGTATGTGTTTACATGTGAAACACCAACCAGCAGCCGGGCTGATCAAACCCGCCACAAGGTGGCACTGCGAAATTTACATTACCATGGGAGAGATAGGGAGTGAGCCGTCTTAGTATTATAGGGTCTTTTGAGCAAATCAGGAGGGACAGAGCTGTGCGAAGAAAGGCAACAGTTTTGTCCTGGCAATTATGAACAACAGCCAGCCACAAAGGCCCTTCCCTATTGCGGTCACCTCCCCCCCTCCTTCCCCAGGTTCACCCCTCCCCTTTGATGCTCATCGTCGAGGTGGCGTCGGGTCTGAGGAATAGAGGGAGGGAGGGCAGGAAATGGCAGAGCCCAGCACCACCTCGTGTGTGTGTTTCGGTAAGCAGAGTTGCACATTTTCAGGGGAGGGAAGCGACACTTCAAGTGTGTTTCGGTAAGCAGAGAGGGATATTTGCAGGGGAGGGAGGGCAGAAAATGGCACAGCCAAGCGCCACCTTGTGTGTGTTTCAGAACACAGTGGTGACTTTGCAGGGGAGGGCGGGCAGAAAATGGCACAGCCAAGCACCACCTTGTGTGTGCTTCAGGACACAGTGGTGGTTTTGCAGGGGGAGGGAGGTCAGGAAATGCCACAGACAAGCGCCACCTCGTGTGTGTTTCAGGACACACTGGTGGTTTTGCAGGGAGGGAGGGCAGAAAATGCCACAGCCAAGCGGCACCTCATGAGGGTGTCGCTTAGCAAAATGGTGGATTTTCAGGGGAGGGGGGGGGGGAGGGCAGAAAATGGCACAGCCAAGCGCCACCTCATGTGTATTTCCATACACCGTGAAAGATTTGCAGGTCCTTTTACTAGATAGCATTGCAAACCAAATTCATCGAAAGGGTGGGTTTTGAAGAGATGTATTTATGAGTATGTGACTGTGAGTGGGAGTGTACATGTGTGAGTGTGAGGGTGTGAGTTCGTGGAAGTGTGGGTGAGTATGTATGAGTGTGAGTTTATATGCGTGAGTGCTAATGGGTATGAGTTGTAATGAGGGTGTGGTAATAGAGTGTTGTAACCGCTGTAAGCTGTATACAATACACAGATTGCTCATGACCCTCACAACTCACACACTCATGGCCCTGTCACACTACGACATAACAACGTCAACGTAGGGAGAAGGTGAAGAACGTTGAACTTCTCGGCGTAGTATGCAAATTTGGGCACAAGTTGAACGTGGATGCAGCGTAGTGGACGAGAGCGTAACGTCGGTAAAGCGTAGTGATACCGTCATTCAACGAGAGAGGTCAACTTCATTACGTTCACGGAACGTTATGAACGTTATTCCATCGCCAGAACTACGTTACCTGATGGCGAAACGTTGAACTACGTTGAACGTATGTTCTCCTGACGTTCTCCTGACGTTATTCTGACATTATCCTGACGTTATCCTGATGTTATCCTGATGTTCCCATTACTCCGCGTGGACGTTTCCACCGGGTTTAATGTGAGTCAACGTAGTGCAACGTAGTGCAACGTAGTTGAACATAGTGACTAACGTTTTAATAACGTTTTAATAACGTCGATTTAACGTCATTGACGTTCACTGAACGTGTACAGAACGTACGGCGAACGTAAACCCTTACGTTCGAACTACGTCAAAAGTTTTGAACATGTCCAAAACCTTGACGTAACACGACGTAATGTGATGTAGCTCGACGTCAGTCTAACGTCATTATGACGTCATAATAACGTAATCCAACGTACATCAACGTAATGACGAAAGATCACCACGTTAGGCTCACGTTCGCTCATTACGTTGTAGTGTGACAGGGGTATTACACAGTGCCCCGTGCAGACTGTGAGTAGAGTAGTACATGGAGCCGGCGGCTTGTAGCGGGCTGCTGAGAATGGAGCTGTGTCACTGGGTGAGTGAGACGAGAGAGGATGTGTGTGGGTATGTGTGTGTGGGTGGGTGGGTGTTGGTGTTAGTGTGGGTGTGGATGTGAGTGAGGCTAAGGGTCAGGGTGGGGATGAGGGTTGTCTGTCGGCTGCTGTAGCGACTGTGCGCACGCATAGGACCGTTTGATGTTTCCGCTCCTGGCCCCATCAATCCACCCACACAAACCCACATCCCCAACACACACATTCCAAAGGCGCCCCCAGGAAAACTCCCCCCGACCGTATCGACACCAGTCTGCGACATGTCTTACTAACAAATTATATCCTCACTCCAAATCTCACATCAAGATCAGAACCGTACACGGACGCGCAGCTTATTGGTAGTGGTATTATAAATACCCTACTTATAAATAACCTACTTATTAATAAAATACTTATAAATAACCTACTTGTTAATAAAATACTTATAAATAACCTACTTATAAATAATCTACTATTAAATAACCTACTTTCAACTAACCTACTTATAAATAACCTACTTATGCATAACCTACTTTTAATTTACCTACTTATAAATAACATACTTATAATTAACATACTTATTAATGACCTAGTTAGTATACCCTACTTATAAATAGCCTACTTATAAATAAACTACTATAAATAACCTACATGCAAAGAAACTAATTATAAATAACCTACTTATTAATACCCTTCTTATGAATAACCTACTTATAGATAACTCTCTATGAATAACCTACTTATAAATAACCTGCTTATAAATAACTATCTATGAATAACCTACTTATGAATAACCTACTTATTAATAACGTCCTTATAGTTTATACATAACATAATTATTAATTACCTACTCATGAATAACTTACTTATTAATAAACTAATTATAAATAGCCTACCTATAGATTACTTACTTATTAATAACATACTTATAAATAACCTAATTATAAATAACCTACTTAACAATAAGCTACTTATAAATAGCCTACTTATTAATTACCTACTTATTACCTACATATCAATAACCTACTTATAAACAATCTACTTATAGATAACCTACTTATAAAAATACCTACTTATAAATAACCTACTTGTAAATAACCTACTTATTAATAACCTACTTATTAATAATAACCTTCTTATGAATAACCTTATGAATAACCTACTGATAAATAACCTACTTATTAACAACCTTCTTATGAAAAACCTACTTATGAATAACCTACTTATAAATAACCTACTTATAGATAACCTACTTATAAATAACCTACTTATAAATAACCACAGATTGCTTTCAACTTCTAACTAGTAACAGCCCTTGTGCGATTGCAAATTGTGCTCGTAATAGTTTGCTTGTTGTTGGTTTATGTTCTAGCAACGTCAAAGGTTATATCAAGATGGTTATCGACTTATGAGAGTGCGCATTCATGGCGACTTTATAATGCTACCCCAGTGAGAAACCAGGTCACCAATATCTCACACAGTCACATTATCCTGATGCCATGCTAACCAATCCTTGCCCTATCCTATTTATTCCGAGGGCCACGCTAGGTAGCGACAAGCATCAATTTGATAAGTTATTGGTTTGACTCGGCTGGGATTCGAACTCCCGACCTTCCGCATAGAATGCCTGCGCTCTACCGATTCAGAGACCGCGTCCGGTGTGCTTGTAATAGGATGCGACTGTCGTGGATAATTGTTTGGTTCTTGTGTGTTTGCGTGTGTGTTTGTGTGTGTGTTTGTGTGTTTGTGGAAATGGTCAGTGAATTGTTCCCGCTCCCACCCACCCCCAGCTCCCCGCACCCCGTCCCCGTCCCCCCAAAACACCTGCCGCGCCGCGCCAAACAGGCGCCCTGTGGTAATTAGACGCAGGCCCCGATCCCTGATGGGGTAATTGGAATTGTGAGGAGAGAGCGGGAAACGCTGACATTGCGCCGAATTGAATCTGGAGACACCGAGGCGCGGATGTGTGCATGCGTGAGCTGTTATGTGTGAGGTGTGTGCCGTATGTTGTGACTGTGAGGTGTGTGTAGGGTGCGCGTAGGGTGTGTGTAATATATGTGTGAGGTGTATAGGGTGTGTGTTTCATGTATGCGTGAGGTGTGTGAGGAGGGTATATGTGAGGTGTGGGTGTGAGGTTTGTGTAGAGTGTGTGTATGTTGTGTAGGGTGTGTAAGGTGTGTAGGGTGTGTGTAGGGTGTGTAGGGTGTGTAGGGTGTGTGTAGGGTGTGTGTAATATATGTGTGAGGTGCATAGGGTGTGTGTTTTATGTATGCGTGAGGTGTGTGAGGAGGGTATATGTGAGGTGTGGGTGTGAGGTTTGTGTAGAGTGTGTGTATGGTGTGTATGGTGTGTAGGGTGTGTGTAGGGTGTGTAGGGTGTGTAGGGTGTGTGTAGGGTGTGTAGGGTGTGTGCAATGTATGTGTGAAGTGTGTGCCATATGTTGTGACTGTGATGTGTGTAGGGTGTGTAGATTCTGTGTAGAGTGTGTGGAGGGTGTGAGTAGGTGTGTGTAGGGTATGTGGGGTGTGTGCAATGTATGTGTATGGTGTGTGCCATTTGTTGTGAATGTAATGTGTGTAGGGTGTGTGTAGGGTGTGTGTAGGGTGTGTGTAATGTATGTGTGTGGTGTGTGTCTAGTGTTGTGACTGTGAGGTGTGTATGGTGTGTGTATGGTGTGTAGGGTATGTGTAATGTATGTGTGTGGTGTGTGTCTAGTGTTGTGACTGTGAGGTGTGTAGGGGGGGTGTAGGGGGTGTTTAATGTATGTGTGAGGTGCATGCTGTATGTTGTGAATATGGGGTGTTGTAGGGTATGTGTAGTTTGTGTGTTTCATGTATGTGTGAGGTGTGTGAGGAGGGTATATGTGAGGTGTGGGTATGAAGTGTGTGTAGAGTGGGTAGGGTGTGTGTAGGGTGTGGTTAATGTATGTGTGAGGTGTGTGAATGATGTGTGTGGGGAGTGTATGACAATGGTGTATCAGGTGTGGGTGGGTGCATGTGTGAGGTGTGTGATTAGGTTATGTGAGGTGTGTGTAGAATGTGTGCGGGTTGTGTTATGTATGGGTAGAGTGTGTGGTGTGTGTGATTAGGGTGTGTCTGATGTGTCATGTGGTGGTGTGCTGTGTGCCTGCGTGTGCCGGTGTGCCTGCATGTGCCGGTGTGCCTGCATGTGCCGGTGTGCCGGTGTGCCCGCGTGTGCCGGTGTGCCCGCGTGTGCCGGTGTGCCAGTGTGCCGGTGTGCCAGTGTGCCAGTGTGCCTGTGTGTGCCGGTGTGCCTGCGTGTGCCGGTGTGCCTGCGTGTGCCGGTGTGCCTGCGTGTGCCAGTGTGCCCGCATGTGCCGGTGTGCCGGTGTGCCGGTGTGCCTGCGTGTGCCGGTGTGCCGGTGTGCCGGTGTGCCCGTGTTCCCGTGTTCCCGTGTGCCCGTGTGCCTGTGTGCCCATGTGCCCGTGTGCCCGCGTGTGCCCGCGTGTGCCCGCGTGTGCCCGTGTGCCCGTGTGCCCGTGTGCCCGTGTGCCCGTGTGCCCGTGTGCCCGTGTGCCCGTGTGCCCGTGTGCCCGTGTGCCCGTGTGCCCGTGTGCTCGTGTCCCCGTGTCCCCGTGTCCCCGTGTCCCCGTGTCCCCGTGTCCCCGTGTCCCCGTGTCCCCGTGTCCCCCCGTGCCCGTGCGTGAGGCTGTGTGCCCGGTGTCGCAGTTTGAGCGCCCTCCCAGTTTCAGCTGACTGTCAGTTTCATGCGCATGCATCAAAATCTAACAGCATCATCACTAACCTTATGAATTTAATATAATGTTTTTGGTAAAGATGTTTTCTATATGTGTACCAAGCGGTTTGTTTCTAGGTGGTGTGCTTTTAGAGATATTTCACTTTTCCTGTATTTTCTGTATGAAGATTGCTCACAACCATTGACAATGCCTTGAGTTTGACGGTACGCGCAGTGCAAAACATTAGTTTTATTCAAAATAAATAGAAATCAAGACCCCTCACCTTATAAATTTAATATACTCTTTTTGGTAAAGATGTTTTCTATATGTGTACTAAGCAATTTGTTAATAGGTGATGTGGTTTTAGAGATATTTCACTTCTGTATTTTCTGTATGAAGATTGCTCACGACCATTGACAATGCCTTGAGTTTGAGTGTATGCAGTCAGCTGAAACTGGCAGGGCGCTCAAACTGCGACACCGGCGCCCCCTGCCCGTATGCCCGTGTCCCCCCGTGCCCGTGTGTGAGGCGGTGCGCCCGGCACCCCATGCCCGTGTCCCCGTGTCCCCCCGTGCCCGTGTGTGAGCCGGTGTGCCCGGCACCCCATGCCCGGGCCCAACACGCACGCCGCCCGTCGCCGAGTCAATAACAACAGATAAGATGGCGCACGAGGGCTGGGGGGTCAAGTGGCCGCCGAGTCGATGCGCGCATCTAATTACATTATGCCACTCCCGCTTATTTGCCCATGCTGTCTCTCAACCGATCCGACAATGCATTCCGCGGGTTCTAGAATAGGACAAGCCCAGTCTACTATTGTGGGTGGCTGGCTTTTCTCATTACGAAGCACGATATAAAAGATTAGGTTCGGTAGAGGGTACTTGCCTCTTCCCATTATCTCCCCCTGCGCTCTCTGCATATATAAATAATATATAATATACATGATATATAATATATATAATATATATAATATATATAATATATATAATATATATATAATATATATATTATATAATATAACATTTTTATATGTAATATAATATGTGTATTATATATATAATATATATAATATATATAATATATATAATATATATAATATATATAATATATATAATATATATAATATATATAATATATATAATATATATAATATATATAATATATATAATATATATAATATATATAATATATATAATATATAATATATATTATAATATATATAATGTATGTAATATATATAATATATATAATGTAAAATAAATATAGTATATATAATATATATATAGTATATAATATACATAATTTATATAATTTATATAATTCATATAATATATATATTATATATAATATATATAGTAAATATAATATATATAGTATATATAATATATATATATAATGTGCATGTTATTCGTAACATGGGTAAGTTTGGGCAGAGGCGTGGGTACCTCACCACTTCCACCACTCCTCCCGATCTACACGGACTGCCTCCACACTTTTGCCACGTAACGCCACTTAACGCCACTAAGGAGATCAACAGGAATTGCATACGGGTATCGTTGAACATTACTTTTGGACCTGTTTACACGGCTCGGTATCAACTATACACGTTACGGTTAGGTTGGTACGGAAGATTCCGCTTCGGGGGGAATACTACACTATTTAATTCTGAACTTTACAAGGCGAGTGGTGGTGACATTGCCTACATGCTCTTTGACTGACTGTGATATTGAGCTGATTTTACAGCTACCAACATTGCCGGTGTTGCGCTCGTGTGTGTTGTATCAGAGGAGGAAGGCATCACGCTGCTATCAAAGGTTTTAGCTTACTGGCCGTGTCACACACAAGTATACATATTAGTATATGTAATATATATATATATATATATATATATAATATATATAATGTATGAACTGTATATAATGTATATAATATATATAATATATGATAGATATAGTATATATAATATGTATATAGTATATGTAATATATATAATTTATATAATTTATATAATATCTATAGTATATATAATATATAGTATATAATGTATATAGTATATATGATATAGAGTATATATACTATTTATATAGTATATATAATATATATAATGTATGTACTGTATATAATGTATATAATGTACATAATATATATAATATATATAATAACTCACTCACTCACTCTGCCCGTGATTTGTTTTTCTGTATATATGTATATAATATTATATAGAGAGACAGTAAATGGATACCTGCATATATATATATATATATATATATATGTACTACCTATATAAGCATGCATTGGGTTGGTAGAGAATCACATACACACATACACACATATATATATAGAGGTTTTACTGTATATACATATATATATATATACATATACATATATATATATATATGTATATACAGTAAGACCTCTATATTTTACTGTATATACATATGTATATATGCATATATATATATATTCACATATATATACAGTAAAACCTCTGTATACCGACCACTCCTCTATATCGAGCGCTTTATTTGGGTCCCAACAATAGTCTAACTCTCTAAGCCGGCCACATCCCTAAATGGACCACTTAAGGTCGGTCCCATGGTCGGTCGATTTAGAGAGGTTTCACTGTATATGTATTTTTATATGTGTATATACAGCCATGGCGAATAGAAAACTATATATTTATATATATATATATAGCAAAGCATATACTACGTATATGCCGATGTAAGAAGCCGCATGGTGCTGCCCCTCCACGGCGAGTTTTGGAGCCGCGAGGGGCTACCGGCTAAATCCACTAGTCGGCGCTGCTGAGCGATATATACACCTGAGCGCGCGCCGGCTGCGTCACTACGCCTTTGTACACATTGCTATATGATTCACTGTATTTTAATTTTTACTTGATCGGTAGGGCATTGTCAGCCCAGCCAGATACTTTCTATATATATATATATTTTACATCCATATTTATATAAATACTTCCATGTTAATAAAGATTGTATCATCCACTCCGGTCTCCTCGTAATGCATACTTACATATATATATTATATATATACAAACACACTGGCTACATTAGGCACGCCGTATTACTGAGAAGTTTCCCTGGGAACATGGCACCTTCTACCCACGTTCATCAAAGTGACTTCAGGAGGCGCCACTGGCTGCGTGCCACACGTGCGCACATCGATCTGACATAGTCCTCACTTCCTGTCTGTGCGCTGATGAACGCCTCTGGGACGCGGGTACAATCAATGTTGTTCTCTGTGTAGTCAAGAGGCTCAGGTTGCATATGGGAGTGTTGCATATGCGAGTAGTGGGTGTATGTGTGTATGTGTGTATGTGTGTATGTGTGTATGTGGTATGTGGGTATGTGTGTATATGTGTATGTGTGTGTCATGTGTGTATGTGCATATGTGTGTATGTGTATGTGTATGTGGGTATGTGGGTATGTGTGTATGTGTGTATGTGTGTATGTGTGTATGTGTATGTGTGTATGTGTGTATGTGTATGTGTGTATGTGTGTATGTGTGTATGTGTGTATGTGTGTATGTGTATGTGTGTATGTGTGTATGTGTGTATGTGTGTATGTGTGTATGTGTGTATGTGTGTATGTGTGTATGTGTATGTATGTATGTATGTATGTGTGTATGTGTGTATGTGTGTATGTGTGTATGTGTGTGTATGTGTGTATATGTGTATGTATGTGTTTGTCTGTATGTGTGTGACCGGACACGGTGCTCGAATCGCTAGAGCACCGACCTCCCGTTCGAACGATCGGGAGTTCGATTCCCGGTCGAGTCAAACCAATGACTTACAAAATGCATACTTGTTGCTTCCATCTTTGTGGCGGAGTGATCAGTGTCTGACTTTTTTCTAGGTCAGACTCCTAATCTGAAGGTAGACTGTTTGATTCTCCATGTCATCACCTCTGCCAATTTGGATTTCCACTGCTGTGTATAACTTACAGCGTCATTAAAGGCCAGTTGCTCTCCTACCAAGTACCATGTCCATGTGGTGTGGGAGGTTAAACATTCCTTGGCTCTGTAAAAGTGTAGATTCAGGCTTTCTCTCGACCACCTGGCTAATGGTGAAAACAAGTATATTCAGACTTATCCATGATATAGGCAGAATAAATCTTCAAGAAGACGCTTGGCACTCGGCATTAATAGGATAGGGCAAGGACTGGTTAGCTCAGTGTTCAGGATAATGTGACTGAGTGGGATATTGGGTCACTGTGCTGGTAGCCTGACTTCCCAGTGGGACAACACTATAAAGTCATGATGAGTGTGCACTGTCATAAGTACCCGAGCTGACATGACCTTAGATGTTGCCAGGACGTCGGTATCTAGCCTGATACTCGACATGATCAGCAGTGGGATATTTAGCATCAAATTTCCACTAAGGAAGAAGGAATTGGACCCAGGCAGCAATATGTAATATGTAACATATACAAGTGTTTGGGAATTTATATAGTACTCCAGATTTAAAACAGTATGGCAGAAGATACAAAGTGAAGAATATTAATCGTGGATTGGAAAGTGAGCAGTATTAATCTCGCATTGTCTATAACTGACATGATAGATTCTATAGAGCAATATAAATAGGTCATATGTAGTGCATTATGTGAAGAGTTCAGGCACAAAACCCCATAAATTACCAATCCAAACATTTATTTAAAATAAAAGATTGTTTCCCTGAAGGTAATCTTAATTCTCACTAATTTCACTTTTCTTGTGATGAAATGGTTATGGAGCAATGAACAACAAAAAGAGGAAGATAAGAAAATTAACCTTTGAATGTTTGACTCCAATGTTTAATCAACATTTTTGAATTGGCATTTACCCTGTGTTAAAGTTGCATAGTCCGATGGTTTTGAATTTCTGCAATTTTCTGATGTTAGATTGATCATTATAATCTACTTTACTTTAGGTTGAAGTAACTTTTAGTTTAACTGGCTAACCTTTGAGATATTTTGAGTGTAAACATGTACATTTAGTTTTGGCAAGCACACCAAAACTCTGACACCACAGGCTTATGTAGTAACAGGTTCTATTACATTAACTCAGTATTCCCATCTATGTGTCAACAAACGCTTAATAAGCACATCAGTATCTAAGTTAGATATGTAAAATCAAATCTATATAATTGCTCTGGGTTTGAAGATGTGATGCCTCATCGGACTATGCAGCTTTAATGTGATGCCTGAACTCCTCAATTACTACAGACTACATATTCAAAATAGGCAATAATTGTTAATGGTATACCTTTCATTACCTCAGAGATTTGCACTTTTACTAAAAAAGGAATAGACCCTTCTTACATTATAATCCATCCCACACCACACCCCTCCCAGTATCGAGCTTGGACCGTTCCATTTCATCAACCAGGTCGCCGGGTATTGGCCCTGTCACACTATGACGTAATGACGTCAGCATAGGGAGAACGTGAAGAACGTTGAACTTCTGGGCGTAGTATGCAAATTTGGGCACAAGTTGAACGTGGATGCAGCGTAGTGGACGAGAGCGTAACGTCGGTAAAGCATAGTGATACCGTCATTCAACGAGAGAGGACAACGTCATTACGCTCACGGAACGTTATGAACGTTATTCCATCGCCAGAAGAACATTACGTGACGTTACCTACATCATGAGACGTTGAACGTACGTTGAATGCACGTTCTCCTGATGTTCTCCTGATGTTCTCCTGACGTTCTCCTGACGTTCCCATTATGCCACATGGGCATTTGCACACGGTTTAATGTGGGTCAACGTAGTTGAACGTAGTGAGCAGCGTTGGAAAAACGTCCGTTTAATGTCATTGACGTTCACTGAACGTGAACAGAACAAACGGTGAACGTAAACCCTTATGTTCGAGCTACGTCAACATTTTTTAACATGTCCAAAACCTTGACATAACTCTACATAACACGACGTAATGTGACATAGCTCGACGTCATTCTAACGTCATTCTGACGTCATCATGACGTAACCCAATGTAATGACGAAAAATGACCACCTTAGGCTCACGTTGGCTCGTTACGTCATAGTGTGACAGGGGTATAAGGAGGGGAGAAGCGCCTGCTGTCCCGCTAACCACCCAACATCCCCCAAAGCCACATTGCCCCCCCCCCTCCTTCTCCGCTCCACTCTCTCGCCCCCCCCCCCTCGCTTTCCCTCCTCGATCCCCCCGCTCTATCCCTCCTCCCATCCCCTTCTCTCACCCCCTCCTCGCTCCCACCCTCTCCTTTCTCCACCGCTCCTTCCCCCTCTTCCCTCCCTCATCCATCCTTCCATCCTCGGCCGTCCCTCCGCTTTAGTCCCTTCCGCTGCCAATCCCCCCCCCCCCCTCCCATCTACCCCAGCCCTTCGCTCTGGCACCACCCACCACCCACCAACCACCACCCACCAACCACCACCCACCACCCACCACCCACCACCCACCAACCACCACCCACCAACCACCACCCACCAACCACCACCCAATATGGCGATATTATTTGGAGATTTTCCGCAGGAGCGAATCTACACCTCACACTCACACCTCACACCCTCACCTCACACCCTCACCCACACCCACCCACACCCCACACCAACATTCACACACCCACACGCACCCATCAGCACCCACGCACCGACCGTGGCGCCCCCCCCTCCCCGCCTCCTGCTGCAGCGAATTTGTGGCGGCTTTGAACTGTGAAATCGACATGTAATGGGTTTCACGGGCGGGTGGGCGTCGCGAAACGCGCTTCAAAAGTTTGTCTATTAAATCGCCAGGCAGCTCGGCTGGGAGGGGTGGGGCGTGGTAGGGCGGGGCTAGGTGGGTTGGGCGGGGCTATGTTGGGTCGGGGCGAGGTTGGGCTGGGTGGGCTTGTTGGGACGGGGCTAGCTGGTGTTGGGTGGGCGGGGCTAGGTGGGGTTGGGGCGGTGCTAACTGGGATGGGGCGGGGCTAGGTGAGGTGAGGCAGGGCGGGGCTAGGTGTGGTGGGGCGGGGTAGGTGGGGCGGGGTAGGTGGGGGTGGTGCGGGGCTAGGTGGGGTGGGGTGGGGAAGGTGGGGGTGGTGCGGGGCTAGGTGGGGTGAGGCGGGGCGGGGCTAAGTGGGGTGGGACGGGGCGGAGCGGACTAGGTGGGGTGGGGTGGGATGGGGCTATGTGGGGTGGGGCGGTGTAGGTGGGGGGTGCGGGGCTAGGTGTGTGGGGGGGTGGTAGGTGGGGGGGCGGGGAGTAGGGAAGTGGCATTGGTGGAGTGGCTAGGTAGGGTGGGGGGGGGTAGGTTAGGGGGGTGGGACTGGGGGGGGGCGGGCAGTAGGGAGGTGGCATTGGTGGAGCGGCTGGTGGGAGTGGAAGGCTTAGGGAGGGAGGGAAGGGTTGGGACTGAGCGGAGAAGATTGGAACAGCGGAAGGGAAAGTGGGGAAAGGGAAGAGAGGGAGTGTGCGGGCTGAATTGAGCGATGGGAGGGGAGAGGTTGGAGAAGTGGGTATGGGTAGGGGTGGAGGAAGGAAGGGTAGCATGGATGAAGACGGGAGTGGAGGAACAGGAGGAGGGCGAAGGGCGTCGGAAAGGGGCAGGGAGTTGTGGAAGGAAAAGAGGAGTGGGGTGGAGGAGGAGGATGAAATTGGTGGACGGGAATTGGGGTATGGAAGGAGCCGAATTGAGTCTGGCGGCGGGCGGCGGGCGGCGGGCGGCGGGCGGCGGGCGGCGGGCGGTGGGCGGTGGGCGGCGGGTGGCGGGCGGTGGGCGGCGGGTGGCGGGCGGTGGGAGGCGGGCGGCGGGCGGTGGGAGGCGGGGCCGGTGGGGGAGGAGAGCCTACGGGGGCGGAACGAGGTAGGTGATTGGCTGATTCCAGCTCCCGCTTTGTCCCAAAAGAAGGCGCCTAATTAATGGCGCACATAGTTTGGTATATTCACTTGAGTTAACGTCGTTACGCCAACAGGGGGCGCGCGCGGCGGTATGCCCGCCCGCTCACACACACACACCTGCCCACCCGCCCACCCACCCACATACCCGCCCCACCCACCCACACACATACCCGCCCGGCACAACCGCACACCAGTACACCCACCCGCACACCCACCCCAACCCAACCCACCCACACCATCACATAATGAGCACGGCACTCACACTGATCAACCTTAATGAAACAAATTAATAAAACCATTTCACCGTCGGGTCATCGAGTTATGGCGATTTGCGCGTCAGGCAGATGTAGTTAGCTGACGCGTGTGTTTTACCCAAATGAGATTTGCTTAATGCATTTCACCGGCTCGCCGCCCTTCAGGCCTGGTTAACGGCGGCCCGCCGCTTCTTCCCGCCTGCCCGCTCTCACTGCAATGCGCGCCAAGATTGAAGCTGGCAGACGACAAATTGCACGACGCAGACGACACCGCCGCGTTCCCCGCCGGGTAACCTAAGGCCGCCCCCCCCCCCCCAGCCTCCGACCCCCTCCTACACACATATACACAAAGCAAAACGTAATGACAACACATCCACTAATACTAATAGACGGGAAAAGCCAAATGAGTTGAGTGTCCGTCTTCCGTTTTGGCAGATCGTTGGATTAGAACCCACAAGTTCGAATAGAACCCAGGTTGAGTCAAGCCAATGACTTACACATTTGATACTGGTCGCTTCCTAGCCAGGCGCTCGGCCATTATTGGGATATGGCAAGGACTGGTTGGCTCGGTGTCAGGATAAAGTGACTGAGTGTGATACCAAGTCATGGTGCTGGTGGCCTGGTCTTTGATTGAGGCAGCACCATTAAGTTACCATGAGTGTGCACTGTCACAAGTCGGTACCCCTAATAATATGAGCTCAAATGTTGCCAGGACATAAAACTCCAACAACCAACTAACGAACCCACACATAGCCATGCTCTTTTGGTCTGGGTTACAAATGCCATATTTGAACTAATCCTGCCTGTTAGAGCCTTTAACCCGCAGCTATCTAAATATAACTCCATTATAATTATCCACACTCACACTCACACCCACACTCACCATTCACATACATATACACACCCATTACAGCTTTGCAATATTTCAGCATTAATTCTTGGTTAATCACTAATAACACCGGCACCCCCTCCTCCTCCACCCCTCCTCCTCTTCCTACCCCTCCGCCTCCTCTTCCTCCACCCTCTTTTCCTGCTCCTCCTCCTCCACCCCCTCCTCCTCTTCCTACCCCCTCCTCCTCCACCCTCTCTTCCTGCTCCTCCTCCTCCACCCCCTCCTCCTCTTCCTACCCCCTCCTCCTCCACCCTCTCTTCCTGCTCCTCCTCCTCCACCCCCTCCTCCTCTTCCTACCCCATCCTCCTCCACCCTCTCTTCCCGCTCCTCCTCCTCCACCCCCTCCTCCTCTTCCTACCCCCTCCCCCTCCACCCTCTCTTCCTGCTCCTCCTCCTCCACCTCCTCACCCTCTACCTCCACCTTCTCCTTCTCCTCCTCCTACCCCTCCTCCTCCGCCTCTCCCTCCTCAACCCTCCTTATCGCGACACTCGCTCTCGTGGCTTGATGATGTCTTCCTAATGGACTTTAAGTTTCTTTTATGGTGTTGGAATTAATTCATTTACAAATTTGCGAGGCGGGGGGCTCCGGCGTTCCCTGACGGGTGTCCCTTTGGCACTGAGGGTGTCCTTCCGCTGCGTGAATTCAATATGACAAACCGGCCCAATGCTTGTGTCTGCGCATTTGTGCCGCCTGGTAAGAGTCACTTTGTGTGAGATCTAATTAATAATAAACTAAGCAAGTCACTACTACATGGGCATGGGCGGCAGAGCCTAAAGCTAAGATTCCTTACACGCGGTATGCGGTATGCGAATGCGAATGCGGCAAAAAATCGGAAAGCAATGGGGGTGATTTCTTACGTCCGAATGCGAATGCGAATGCGAATGTGAATGCGAATGCGAATGCGAATGCGGTAACTTGATTGGTCCCTGTAGCGATCGGTGTGGCATGCGGCACGCGGTATGCGAATAGAAACGTCAGTCGCACTTGTCCATTAGTTTTAGACGAGGAGAGGTGACTGAGCATTACGGAACAGTCACACACAAGGCTGCAGAGGGGAAACATATGGTAGTCGTGGTGGTGGGGTTACGGGTTCGCATACCACATAGAAGGAATCCTCCCATTCGCATACCGCATACCACATGCCGCATATACAGCGTGTAATGAATCTTAGCTTAAATCTGGGCGAATCTTGGCGAGTCTCAAAATGTCTCCCCGAACAGCCGCAAATCCCATCCAATCTTCTCGAATCTTGCGGAATGTCGCAATATCTTGCACTGTTGCAGAATCCCATCTAATCTCGCCGAATCTCGCTGAATTTCCCAATATATCTCCGAATCCCACTGAATCTTCCCGAATCTTGCCGAATCTCGCTGACTCGCCATATGTTGCAGTATCCCGCAGAATCTCACTGAATCTCCCCCAAATCTTGCAAAATCTCGCCCAATCTTGTTCAATATGGCTAAGTGTCAGGGTAATGTGACTGAGTGCGATATCAGGTCATTGTGCTGGCAGCCTGGTCTCCCAGTGGGCCAGCACTATAAAGTTGCCATGAGTGCGCACTGTCACAAGTCAGTACCTGTCCCGATATGACCTTAGGTGTTGCTGGGAAGTAAAACAACAACAAACAAACAAACAGACTGATTCCGGTGTTTAGCAATTATATCACAATATGTACTGATGAATTAATTTGTCAATATTTAATAGTGTTATTGTATTGTAAACAACTGAGCTCTCTTGTATAACTTATAAGACTGGATTTCGTTCAAGTCTGAATGACACTATTAACACTAACAGCGATACATTTTTTTCTTCTTTTTTTTTCTTGAAGATTTATACTGCCTATCATGGATAAGCCTGAATAGGCTTGTTTTCACCATTAGACAGTTTGTCGATAGAAAGCCCGAGCCTACACTTTTACCGACCCAAGGGATTTTTAACCTCCCACACCACATAGACATGGTATGAGAGCAACTGGCCTTTGATGACGCTGTAAGTTATACACAGCGGTGGAAATCCAAATTGGCAGAGGTGGGGGCACAGGGAATCGAACCACTGACCTTCAGATTAGGAGTCCGACCTAGAAAAAAAGTCAGACACTCTAACCACTCTGCCACAGAGAACATACATGTTGACTGAGTGTCGACATTTACACTAATTACAGATGTCACACAATATTTACAGACAACATACCACATAACATCAGCGGGTGTTTCTCAAAATCAGACATTTACCGATATCAGATGACATTTACCGGTATCAGATGACATTTACTGATATTAGACGAGATTTCCGATATCAGACGACATTTACCGATATCAGACGACATTTGCCGATATCAGACAAAATTTACCGATATCAGACGATATTTACCGATATCAGACGTCATTTACCGATATTAGACGAGATGTATCGATATCAGACGACATTTACCGATATCAGACGACATTTACCGATATCAGACGTCATTTGCCGATATTATACTCGGTTTACCGATATCAGATGACATTTATCGATATCAAACGACGATTACCGAGATCAGAAAATATTTATTGACAACAGACACATGCTCCCACCAGACGACATTTACACACAACAGACAGTTTTGAACATCAGCAATACATGTTTTCTGAATTATGACATTTACAGATAGCAGACGATATTTACCGACAGCACATCACATATGGTGTTACCAGACGACATTTATCGATATCAGACTATATTTACCGACATCAGACGACATTTACCGACGTCAGACAATATGTACCGACATCAAGCCAGTGGTACCGACATCAGACGACTTTTAATTTTATTGACAACACACAACGCATGCTGCCACCAGACGACATTTAACAGACAATATACGATGTCTACTTACACCAGACAACTTTTACCTACATCAGACGACATTTATCTCGTCTGCAGATGACAATTAAACCGAAATTCTCACAAAAATTCCCACGCAAGATCTGACGAAGCGAGCCAAACAAAACACCCATCCCCGCCACCCCAACAGCAACAACGACACACAGACACAAAGAAGAAAAATGTAGAGAATAGAATGAAGAATCCCGAAATTCCGCAGGGTGTTGTTCAGCTGCCAACAAAACCATCACACCCGCAAATCAGAACCTTATCTAAATCTGAATTTCAGAAATAGCCAAAAGCTGAGCAATGGCGGATCAAGTGATCACTTTGTCGCGAGTGAATCGCTGTCGGCTTCTGACGAGCCCCGCTAGGTGGCGCCAGAGCGGTTTAAACTAAGTGAGGCATTCCAGGCGAGGGACAGAATTGGTGTTGATGGACGTGTGTGTGTGTGTGGATGTGATGGACGTGTGTGTGTGGGTGTGGCGGTGTGGGTGTTGGTGTGGGTGTGTGTAGGCGTGGGTGGGGGTCGGGGTGGCGCTGTTGATTCGGTGACGTGTGCATATCACGGGAAGATCTCATCAAAGGCTTTAAATGCACAACAGCTAATCGTGAAGCTAATTATTCCGCGGTGAATACGACGTGGGCAAAATGACTGGGATAGTAGAACCCCCTCCCCCCCCACCCCGTCCACCCCCTCGTCTTCTCCTCTTCACCCCCCACCACCACCACCCACCTCGTCCACCCCTCCGCTTCTCCTCTTCACCCCCCACCACCCCACCTCGTCCACACCTCTTCTCATTGACCAGACAGGGTGGCCGAAGAGTTCGACCCCCATTACCCGATGTATGAGATCATGGGACGTGGGTTCGAACCCTGGTCGAGTCAAGCCAACAGTGTAAACATTGATACTTGTCGCTTCCTAACCAGGCGCTCGGCATATGAGGACATGGCAGGCATGGTATGCTCGGCGGCTGATATGTGACCGAGTGAGGTACAGGTCACGTCGATAAAGATCATCCGGTACTGAGTAGCGCGGCTGATACCACCCTACATGCACACATATACCGGTCGCAACGCGGGTTATGAGAGCCTAGGGTCCAACTGGGGTGAAAATCTACACCATACCACCTAGCTCATCCCCCGCCCTCTCAGAGTTGAAACTATAGGTTGGAGCTCCTTTAATAAGCTGGCTTAAAAGTGAAATCGACGTGTTCTGCGGCCCCATCTTGCTTTGCTTCCTCCCTTACCACCTGTGCCATATAAGTATCATTGCACGGAGGCAGGATTCTACTTGCTGTTCCATACTAACCTATTGCGTGAATTTACAGTACATGTCGTACCCGTGACCACAGTACCGGGTGACTGCTTATCTACAGGTCATGGTGCCGTGGCCAGTTTCCAGTGGACAGCACTATAAAGTCGCCATGAGTGCGCACTGTCACAAGTCGGTACCCGTCCTGATGTTGCTAGGACGTAAAACAACAACAAACAAACCTCTTCACCCCCATTACCCCACCACGTCCACCCCTCCTCTTCTCCTCTTCACACCCCCTCACCCATCACCACCACCCATCACCCATCTCTGTCCTCTCGCACCATACCTACAGGAGCATGTTTACTGTCGGTGGGGCGGGCGGGGAAGGGCGGGGCGGGGCAGGGTGGGGCGAGGAGGGGCGGGGCAAGGGTGGTTATGAAGGTGAGGGTAGGGGGGGGGGCGGGGCAGGTGTAACTAGGGTGAAATTCTCCACCACCAGGCAGTTGATTAATTACAATTCGGGGAGAGAGGGCCGTCCATATTGATTGTTCAAATAGCCGCCCTATCCGGGCTATTTCTTGATATTGATTAACAGTAGAATTTGCTACCACTATACCAGTCATTAATCACAATTGTCAATCTAATCGTTGGACATTTAGAAAGGCGCAACGTGGATTATATATCGTCATCATTTTCGATGTATGTGTGTGTGTTTTTTTTGTGTTTCTTTGGGAGGATATTTACGTCGAATTGTTAGCACAATGCACACCAGAGGGCGTCGCGGTGCATCTATTGTGTGCGCCCTCCCCCTCCCCCCACTCACCGCACCCCACTGTCCCTGGTGGCCACACACCGCACCACAACTTGACGTTGAGCCTCGTTCTGGCTTTCCACTCCCTCGCCATGTTGATCAAATTTCGCTGGTTACCTGTCGTAATGGCGTACTTAGCGTAATTCAGACCTTTTATCGCCCACCTTGTTCTCACTCCCACACTCCCAGCCCCCCACCCACACACACATCCACCTCCACATCCTACAAGACCCATGATGTGCCCCACAACTCACAACATACAACCCACACCCCACACCCTACAAGTAGTACAACCCATATCCTACAACGTTTTCTCTACTACCCACAACCCACACCCTACATTCCACATCCCACGTCCCACATCCCACACCCTACACCCTACACCCTACAGCCCATATTCAACAAGGTATTCTCTAGTATCCACACCCCACACCCCACACCACACATTCCACATTTCAAACCCTACACCCCACACCCTACAAGTAGTACAACCCATATCCTACAAAGTTTTCTCTACTACCCACAACCCATACCCTGCATTCCACATCCCACACCCTACACCCTACACCCTACAACCCATATTCTACAAGGCATTCTCTACTATCCACACCCCACACCCCACATTCCACATTCCAAACCCTACACCCCACATCCCACACCCTACAACCCATATCCTATAACGTATTCTCTATTATCCACAACCCACATCGCACATTCCACATTCCACACCATACACCCCACATTCCACACCCTACACCCTACACCCTACACCCTACACCCTGCACCAAGCGCCCTACGCCATACACCATACGCCATACACCCTATGCCCTACGCCCTACTCCCTACACCATACGCCCTACACCATACGCCATACACCATACACCATACGCCATATGCCATACGCCATACGCCATACACCATATGCCATACGCCATACGCCATACGCCATACGCCATACGCCATACGCCCCATAATCCATAACCCAGACTGCACACCCTGCAACCCACAACATACAACCTACAACTCACAAACCAAAACGTACACCCTTCACACTACACCCCACATCCCACAACCCACAATCCACAATCCACAACCCATGACCAACCCACATGACACCACACCTCACAACTTACACCCCACCACCCACAACTCACAACCCACAACCCACACCCCTCACCGTCTACTCGGCTGCGAGAGGCAACTCTTCTCAATACCTATAGTGCTGTAGAGTGAGCGCTTTATAAAGGCTCTAGCTCCCCCTCCCCCACCCCAACCCACACTCAGGTCATAGGTCACGTGCCTGACCTTACGTCAATCACGTCATATTGTTGGTGCGCCGTAATGTCAGCAGGCGGCGCCCCGTGCAAGACATGACAGCCACCCCTCTCCCCGGCCCGCTCTGCCCCGCCCCGCCCCGCCCCGCCCCGCCCCACCCTCCCGCCCCTCCCCGCCCCGCCCCGCCCCGCCCCGCCCCGCCCCGCCCCGCCCCGCCCCGCCCCGCCCCGCCCCGCCCCGCCCCGCCCCGCCCCGCCCCGCCCCCGCCCGCCCCGCGCCCGCCCCGCCCCGCGTCGCCCCGCCCCGCGTCGCCCCGCCCAGTCCTGCCGGACCCCCGCACATAGAGACACTCCTTTTCATAAGCCGCGCACCTGATCTATACCTACGTCACTATAAGTATAAATAAAGGTCAGTTCCAATAAACCATTCCAGCCGATGACATTTAGCAAAAACAAAACAAATCAGCACCCATCATTCACTCACTTAGTAGGCCTACTAGTAGCACTGACATCCCCCGGCTACCGCGGTTGTGTGGGGACGTGGGGGGGGGGGGTGCGGAAGGGTGTGTGTGTGTGATTTTTAGTGGGTTTCCTGTGTAGCAGGCGACATTTTTCTTTAGTTAGAGCAGACGACAATTGTGTGGTCAGTCGGCGGGCTGCTGGTTGCCCACTCCCGGGCAGGCGACATGCCCCAGCCCCGCCCCTCCCGCCCCGCGCCGCCTTGCCTCCGCCTCACCTCTGCCCCACCCCACCACCCTATCCCTGTCCTCCCCCGCCCCGCCCCCGCCCCGCGCCGGCCCACTCCCCCTTCCCCCTCCTCCCCCGGCCCGGCCCCGGCCCCGTCCCGACTCACCTCTGCCCCAGCCCCTACCCCTGCCCCGCCCCCGCCCCCACCCCCGCCCCGGCCCCGCCCCCGTCCCCCGCCCCGCCGCACGAGGGGCTCAGCGTAAAGCCGCCTAATTTACCGTCGCGCCGCCCCTAAAGGACCCTAAGTAGACGGGCCGGCGGTCTATAGAACCGCCCACAGGGGGCGAGGCGTCAGCCGCAAAAGGCGGCGGCAGCAAGTCGCCGGGCCGCCGGGTAGTCAGGCGGGCCGTCAGGCGGGCCACCGGGCCGCGAGCCCAAATTGGAGGCTTAATTGACAAATTGATATAAGTCCAAGCAAATGGAACCCAGTTGTATCAGGCAATAGCGTGTGTATGAAAGGTGTGTGTGTGCGATCTATTATATATATATATATATATATATATATATATATATACACATATCTATATATACACACACATGTCCATACACAATATATATGTAGCGAGGGTTTAATGCTCTGTCACACCTCGCTGGATTGGGGAAGCGGAAAGAAACTGAACAAAGTCCGTTGATATCCAGCAAAGTCCGGTTTGTGTGCGTTGCATATCCGTTGATATCCGTTGATATCTGGCCCGATCCGTTACAAGTTGTGAGCATGCACAAAACTTGTAACGGATTGTGCCAGACTGATGTCATCATCATCATCATGCTGTCAGTCGCGATGCGACAAAGACTGCTTTCATTACTTGACTGCCGCTCTCCATTTAGCTCTCTGCTGTGAGAGTTGCGTCCATGAGTCGGTCTTAATATGTGCGGTTGTACATTTCATGAAAGCTGCCTGCAAAAGTGTTGAAGTGCTGCTGGCTTTTGCAAGTTACCAGCGGCACTCTCTCGGGGAGCAAATAGAGGTTTCACACCGGCAAGAACATGTCAAGACAGACACAAAACTATTTGTCCCTGCAGTGGCTGGTCGGGAGATGTTGGGAGTTCCATACATCAACGGCCCTTAATGCTGCCACAGTGACATGGTTTTCTGTTTAGGGTTTGCTCCCTTAGCCTTCGGTTCTGTCAAGGACCTGTACCACAAGGCAGTGGTTTAGAACTCTGCAAGGCAGGGGCGTCAAACTCCCTGAGGTATTGCTATACCTGCAGACTGATGTATGCGGTTATTAATCGTTACTGTCCATTCCCCGTCCATTCCCATCCATTACCTGTCCGTTACCATCCGTTCTCCCTCCATTCCCGTCCGTTACCGTCTGTTCCCATCCATTACATATCCATTACATGTCTGTTGCCATTCGTTATAGTTCATTTTGGATGCTGAATGGTCCGTTGATCGTTAGATACATTATCAACCGTTACCATCCGTTACCGTCTGTTACCTGTCTCTACCGTCTGTTACACAGCCATTACGGCCGTTACAGAATCACACCGGACTAGAATATTTTTGTCCGGCTCTGTCCGTTTCCTCAATCCGGCGAGGTGTGACAGGGGCTATGTGGATATGTGGATATGTGGATGTGTGGATGTGTGGATGTGTGGATGTGTGGATATGTGGATATGTGGACATGTGGACATGTGGACATGTGGACATGTGGACATGTGGATATGTGGATATGTGGATATGTGGATATGTGGATATGTGGATATGTGGATATGTGGATATGTGGATATGTGGATATGTGGATATGTGGATATGTGGATATGTGGATATGTGGATATGTGGATATGTGGATATGTGGATATGTGGATATGTGGATATGTGGATATGTGGATATGTGGATGTGTGGATGTGTGGATGTGTGGATGTGTGGATGTGTGGATATGTGGATATGTGGATATGTGGATATGTGGATGTGTGGATATGTGGATGTGTGGATGTGTGGATGTGTGGATGTGTGGATATGTGGATGTGTGGATATGTGGATGTGTGGATGTGTGGATGTGTGGATGTGTGGATGTGTGGATGTGTGGAAATGTGGAAATGTGGAAATGCGGATATGTGGGTATACGGATATACGGATATACGATATACGGATATACGAATATACGGATATACGGATATACGGATATACGGATATACGGATATGTTATCGGCCTTTGCACAGGGATAGAGCAGGAGATGACTGGTTGAGACTGAGATGTGAGGGAGGAGAAAGGTGAGGGGAGAGGGAGGGGAGGGGATGGGAGCGTAGGGTAAGGGAGGGAGGGGAGGGAGGGAGGGGAGGGGAGTGAGGGGAGGGAGGGGAGGGGAGCCCTGGGACCTGGACCTAATTGACCGTTCAGCAACCACCCCCTTCTACTAACACTTCACACTAACAGCCTCGGCCAAGGCCCAACAACAATAACAATAAAACAATATAATAATCACTTTCAACCACACCGATTAAAACCCTCTAACCATGCATGGACTGCTCTACCATCGTTGGATGCTCTGCTTGTTCGACTTGCATTTTGGTTGTTAGCTTTGGAGAGGGTGTGTTTTTTTAAAAGTTTTATTTTTGGTGTTCTTTTTGGGGGGGTTATTTGTTGTGTGTGTGTGTGTGTGTGAAACTAGCCGCTGCCCTTGACCACCAGCTGACTGACTGGTCGGATTAACCCCTCCTCCTTTGTCCGCATCCTGGTTTGATGTGCATCGTCGGTGGGCGAAGCAGGGCTGCTAACTTCGGCAACCCGGTGAGGAGAGTGTGTGTGTGTGGGGGGGGGGGGTCTTTGTGTGTGGGGGTGCTTGTGTGGTTGGTTCAGTGTATGTGTGTCTGTTTGTGTTGGTGTGTGTGTTTGTTTGTGTGTGTTTGTGTGTGTCGGTGTGTTTGTAGATGTGTGTAGGTGTGTTTGGGGGTGTGGGTGTATGTGTTGGTATCTGGGTGTATTTGTTTGTGTGGGTTTTTGTCTGTGTGTTGGTGTGTGTGTTTGGGTGTGCGTGTTTGGATGTGTTTGTGTGTGTGTTTATGTTCATGTGTTTGTTTGTGTGTGCGGGTGTGTCTCAACTAAGACCGCATAGTCCGATGAAAGCTTCACATTTTCAAAACCAAGACGCCTACCTAGATGTAATCACAATACCAATAATACCAATAATACCAATAATACCAATAATACCAATAATACCAATAATACCAATAATACCAATAATACCAATAATACCAATAATACCAATAATACCAATAATACCAAAATAATAACCAATAATACCTAATCAATAACCAATAATACCAATAATAACCAATAATACCAATAATACCAATAATAACAATAATAACAATAATAACAATAATAACAATAATAACAATAATAACAATAATAACAATAATAACAATAATAACAATAATAACAATAATAACAATAATAACAATAATAACAATAATAACAATAATAACAATAATAACAATAATAACAATAATAACAATAAAAACAATAATAACAATAATAATAAAATAATAACAATAATAACAATACAAATAACCATACTAACAATAACAATAATAACAATACAAATAACAATAATATCAATAAAAATAACAATAATAACAATAATAACAAATAATAACAATAATAACAATAATAACAATAATAACAATAATAACAATAATAACAATAATAACAATAATAACAATAATAACAATAATAACAATAATAACAATAATAATGATAATACAAAAATATTTGATTAAAATCAAATATTTATTTCCACATGATCATTGTACATACAAGTTGATCTACCTACTTACAATGTAATGTAAGCGGCCGGAAGACCAGTGCCTCAGCGCTGAAAAAAATAGTATGTTCTGATGAATAAACTGTTTCAGCAAAAAACTACTATTTATATCAGTAATGTTTCACATGAAAAGGGAGAAAGGAGAAGTACAATCCTTATGATTCGCTTTTCCCAGTTAAAATGGCACATATATCGACATCAGATGGTATATTCATTACCAATGTTGTTGCATATAATGAATGTTTAATGTTGCGTAGCAGGAATAATACTGGACGTATTGGCCGAATTGGTACAGCGCAGGCTTCCCATGCGGAAAGTTAGGCGTTCGATTCCCAGTCGAGTCAAACCAATGACTTACACAATTGATACTTGTCACTACCTAGCCTGGCGCTCGGAATTGCTATGATAGGGCAAGGACTGGTTAGCTCAGTATCTGGATGATGTGACTGAGTAAGAAATTGGGTCATAGTGCCACATCCTGGTCTCCCAGTGACACACCACTATATAAAGTTTCCATCAGTGGACACTATCACAACTCAGAATTTGTTCTAATATGACCTATGCTGTTGTCAGGATATAAAACTCAAATAAAACGAACATCAATTTTTCAGAACCCAAAAGCTTACCTTGATTTAATCCTAAATAGGCACCTTAGATACTGGCAAACGCTTTCAAAATGTAGTGTTGAATAGAAAGCATCACTAAGTCAATTTGAGAGAACATGTTAAAGCCCTGTCATACTATGCCACATTGCTTCAGTGTATGCCGACGTATGTGATTTTGCACCAACATGTTGGTGTACACTGGTGTATGCTGGTGTACACTGGTGTACGCTAGTGAATGCTGAGACAAGCTATGGGTACGTTTGGCATAGGTAGTATTCGTTAAAGCCTATTGGTGTATGCTGAGATAAGTTATGGGTAAGTTTGGCATAAGTCATACTTTTGAGCATGTTCAAAATTCGGCCATATGACAGCATAGGTCGGCACACGCTAAAACAATAGGGCATAGTGTGACATAGATAAAAGATTCACCCCGTACTTCCAGTACAGGAGTGAAAACCAGCCTTATATAAAAACGGTAGAAAAATCGGGCTAATGAAATGAGTCTTTATGAGAGCCTAATTTCACAATCTAAGAAGCAACATTTATTCTTTGTATACGTCTTCATAATTTACGAAGGCGGAGTCATAAAGTAAGTACTGGTAAAATTCTTTAATCAGAACGGGACGGGGTTAGCTCTTAATTCTATGAGGACAGTTCAGATAGGTTACGAATCAATACTATGTTCATGTCTACACGCAGTTGTGGCAAATGTTATTTCTCATTTCCCGGCAACAAGTGGGCAGAACCCGAAACCCTCAACCCTATCATTTTATCTATTTCATAAGTGGTGTGGGTGGGTGGGGAAAACTGAATAGGTGTAGCGTTGACTGCAGCCGGGCGGGTTGTGGTGGTTTGAACGAGACGGGAATCAGGCTGGTCGAGTCAGGTCGGATCGCCCCTAGCGGTAGTGGTGGAGTTACTGGTGGCGCCACCTATCGCCTCGTTATGCAGGGTTCTCCACCCCGTAAATTACTCATGTTACGAATAACATGCACGTTTGCCCGCTACTTTTGAGTTGAAAAATATAATAAAACATATACTTTAATGCAATTTAAAAGTGAAATCGACGGCGTTCTCTGGCCGCCATCTTGTCTTTTTGCATTCTCTCCCATTTCACCAACTCTGTTCTGATATAAGTAACCATTTGACACTGGTGCCAGGCATTCTACTTCTTGTTCCATACTAATGCTATTTTCGCCCGTATTTATATAAGGCTGGTCTTCACCCGTGTACTACAAGTACCGGGTGAAAGTGTGACAGGGCCTTTAGATTTTAGTGTTACTGCTGAACCATATTGATGTGCACCCCAAAAATTAATTCGGCATGCTTTCACTTCAAATAAGTCCAATCTTACCCCTTTAAATTAAAAGTCATTTAAAAACTAAAGCATGTTATTATAAAGCCCAGCCTGATATATGCATCTCAAAAAACCCACGAAGTGTCGTCTAATGTGACAACAGCTGCTACTCACTGTCCAACTATCCATTACTGCACAGATAACTACATCATTCCCAACGACAAAGCAGCATTAGGAAACTCAAGCCAGTCAGAGCCTACAGGACCATTTCCGGTTTGCCCGACACAGGGGAGGAGACGCAACTAATATACTGAGAGGATCAGGCGGTCATTACGTCACGTGGTGCGAACAGGTGCTAGAGGCTAATGTGTCACGTACCGAGACCCCACAAGTCGACCGCCATAATTCCTAGCAGAACCAGACCAGACGGGATGGCCGAATGTGTAGAGCATCTGTCTCCTGTTTTGGGAGATCGGGAGATCCGAACCCACGAGTTTGTGGGTTCGAATCCTGGTCGAGTCAAACCAATGACTTAAAAATTGATACTTGTCACTTCCTAGCCAGGCGTTCGGCATTATCAGGACAGGGCAAGGAGATTGGCTCAGTGTCAGTGGAATATCACGTCATGGTGCTGGTGGCCTGGTGTCCCAGTAGCGCAGCACTATAAAGTCACCATGAGTGCGCACTGTCACAAGTCGGTACCCGTCCTGATATGAACTTAGATGTAGCTAGGATGTAAAACAACAACAAACCAACCTAGCAGAACCCTTCATCTATTTAACAGCGAAGATGACAAGGTTACTAGTACTACCAAATTGAGACAATTGCTGTTCATCAATGAAAACAAGCTGTGTTGCAACTTACTCGTTATGGACAGGGTAAATAAACCATCACAAAAAAAACACCCCAAAACCCCAAGAAACTCACTCCTGTAGACCACATACTAATTATTTTTTTATTTTATTATTTTATTATTTATACTGTCCATATTATATAAGCATACCATATACCAATCTCACAATGGTATATCCAAGATCAAATTACAATTTAAAGCTGCATAGCCCGATGGGTTTGAATTTCTGTTATTTTCTGAGATAAAGATATTAGGTTGATCGTTATAATCTACCCTACTTTAATTTGAAGTAACTTTTATTTTAAATTGCTAACTTTTGCGATATTTGAAGTGTAAACATGTCAAATTAGTTTTGGCTAGCGTGCCAAAACTCTGACATGGTACTATGATAGGCTTCTGCAGGAACATATTCTATTAAATTCTATTAAAGATTCTATTAAATCACCTTAGTATTCCCTTCTAAGTTAAACATGTAGAATCAAATCTAGATCATTGTTTTGGTTGCGAAAATTTGATGTTTTCATCGGACTATGCATCTTTAAATAAATCGAGTTGTAAAGAGAGAATATATTGGATGAGAAGGAGACTTGAACACTTAATTAAATTATAAGTTCTGAGTATGGTTTGTGATTGGTCTCTAGGTGCGGTTCGTTGTGTGTGTGTGTGTGTGTGTGTGTCGAGTGCAGCGCTCCGGGCAGGTGAGGGCTGAGTGCTGGTAATTATCTGATTACTGCCCCCTGTAAGTGCTAACTCTCACCCGACACGACTAACCCTGAAGCCGAATCATCTCAAACGCCATCTCAAATGGGAGTCGGTGTGTGGTATTGGCGGCGTCCTAATGCATAGCGCATGCGTGAATCAGGCAGTGCGCTAACCGGGCCAACTGTACCAGACTCAGCCTGAAAGTGTGTCTTATTTAACAACGCCTCTAGAGCACATTGGGTTTTATTATCATCGGACATTGGAAGTCAAACATAGGGTCATTCTGACATATTTCTTTGGAGGAAACCCACTGGTGCCACATAGACTACTCTTTCCGATAAGCAGCAAGGGGTAGTTTAAATGCACTTTCCCACAGACAGGACAGCACATACCACAGCCTTCGATGAACCAGTTGTCGACCACTGGTTCGAATGGAAAATAGACCAAACTTCAAATGGGTCCACTGAGCAGGATCGACCAGATGACCCATACCTTCACAGGTGGACACTCTACCATCTGAGCTACAGTCCCGCTCCCAGACAGCAACGACTGGTGGGACCAGGCAGACTTTAAAACCATCTAAATCTGATGAACGCGTCACATTTTCAAAACTACAGTTGTTTTGAAGATTTCAACCTAGATACTGGTGTACTTATTACACGTACTGCAGTTTGTTGCTCCTTTGTCCTACAGCTACAAACGGTGTCGGTAGCCGAATCGGTAGAGCGCACGCTTCGCATGCGGCAGGTCTCGAGTTCGAATCCCAGCCGAGTCAAACCAATGACTTATAAAATTAATACTTGTCACTTCCCAGCCTTGCGCTTGGCACTAATAGGATAGATACAGTGCTGGGTAGCACAATATCAGGATAATGTGATTGTGTGGGACATAGGATCATGGCGCCTGCAACCCGATCTCCCAGTGGGGCAGCACTATAAAGTCAGAGGGGGTGTGCGCTGTCACAAGTCGGTACCCATCCTGATATTATCCTAGATGTTGCTAGGATGTAAAATAACAACAAACGGACACACACAACCTTGGTAAACAAAGCCTACAAAAATAATTTTGGTGTGCACACCAAAATTAATGTTATACGTTTCCACTTCAAATATATTAAAAATTACCCGTTTAAAGCAGCATAGTGCATGAACTTATCGAAACAAAAACGCCTAGCCAGATTGCTGTCAGGACCACATTGGTCTGGATGTAAGGTTGTCCATTGACGACCGGTACCACTGTATGGGATGGGCGTGGAAGGGGATGGGAAAGGGAAGGGGAGAGGTGGAGGGGAGAGGGAGGCGGAGGGGGAGAAGGAGAGGGAGAGGGAGAGGGAGCGGGAGAGGGGAGAGGGAGGGGAGAGGGGAGGGAGAGATGGAGGGGGAGAGGGAGGGGGGGGGGAAGGGGAGAGGGAGAGGAAGAGGGAGGGAGGGAGGAGAGGGGAAGGGGCGGGAGATCAGGGGGCAGGGGGAATGGGAGTGGAGAGGGAGAGGGAGGGGGAAGGGGAGGGAGAGGGAGAGGGAATTGAAGAGGGAGAGGGAGGAGAGGGGAAGTGGCGGGAGATGAGGGGGAGGGGGAATGGGAGTGGAGAGGGAGAAGGAGGGGGAGGGAGGAAGGGGAAGGGGAGAGGGAGAGGGAGAGGAAGAGGGAGAGGGAGGAGAGGGGACGGGGCGGGAGATGAGGGGGGGAGGGGAGGGGAGAGGGAGGGGGAGAAGAGGGGGTGGGAGAGGAATGGAGGGGTGGAGGGCAGGGGGAGGAGGAGGGGAAGGGGATGGGAAGGGAGAGGGGGAGGGGCGAAGCGGAGGGAGGAGGGGGAAGGCGGGTGAAGCCTCATAAGGACATGGGAAAAGCAAAGTTGGCTGACGTTGCCGACGTGTTGATTTGCGCTATTCATACTAAAGCGACACAGCGCCATCTATCTCTCAATCAATCAACAGGACCCAGCCCTAATTACCCCAGATATCCGCGGCGGCTCGGGCCTCTGCCATCTCTCCTTCCCGCCCTCCCTCCCACCATCCCACCCACCCACATGTGCGTGTCGCTCGCGTTACAACCTTACAGCCAGAATCAATCGTGCACCGGGCAAATGCTGCCCACACTTGCATGAAGTTGCTCATTTGCCGAAGCTGCGCATGCGTGCTGAGACCCACCCCATTAACACAGACCACCCCCCCACACACACCCTCCCTCTACCACTACCCTCCCTCCTCCTCCCCCATCCCTACCCCACACCTTCCCTCCCCCACAACCCACCCTCTCTCCTTCTCCCCTTTCCCACCCCACAGTCCCTCTCCCTATCCCACATCTTCCTTCCCCTCCCCCCTCCCTCCCCCATCACCACACCACCCCTCCCTCTCCCCCCAACACCCCTCCCCCTCCCCATCCCCCCACATCCTTCTCTCCTCCCATGCCCCCTTGCTGACGACAACCACACCCTCCCCCCCCCCCCCCGTCCTCCCCCCCTCCCCCACACCATTCTCTCCCCTCCCCCCTCTGCTGACGACAACCACGCACACTGAGTAGGCGGACGGGGCTGTGGCCGTCTGATATCTGTAATTATGTAATTAAGTACTCAGGCCCTGCTCTCGTGTCGGTTATGGGGTTGCTAATTGCATTATATGACTGTAATTTGAAATTTGCCTGTAATGTTGCACAGGCGACGAGTTGGGTCCAGTTCGGGTCACCAACAGCAGGCCATTGTCTAAGGTCCTCTCTCCCATCACTCTCCAAGTTATATATATATATAATTATATTATGTATAGTGGGCTGTGGGAGTAAAATCAAAGGACATGTTCAATTTTCAACTTTCAGTTATTTTCCATAATTGGCTAGACACTATTAATATAAAATAATATCATCGTTATATATATGGGTCATTCTCTAAAACTGGGCACAAAAGTGTGACATGGAAACCTTCCAAATAATAGCAAACATCCTTCCAAATAATAGCATAATCCAATGTCCTATGAAGGTTTGCATGTTGTGCATATGTCAGAGTTGAAAAAAATGAGTTTCACTTTTTGAATTAGATCTTATACAAAGTGAGCAATACATTAATATCACTTGTGTAACATGAAAATCAAAGACACATCTAGAACCTCATTTTAACATATACAACATAGTCAAACAATATTTATTGATTACTGTTAAGCAGACAAGGTTATGACTTACAAGAAAAATGTTGAAAAATTAGTGGGAAAAAAGTTTGGCTGCATGTATGGTGTCAATGTGTCAATTTTCACATTTTCACGCTAGCACAAAATCACACAATTATAATTTTGATATCTTTTGTGGGATAAATTCAATAGATGTAGAACTGCTAACATATGTAATACTAATATACAGAGGCTACAATAATTATTTTACTTGCTATCGATAAAACAAAGAGTTAATTATCAGCATCATAACATGGAGACCAAATATGTGGTGCCCAGTTTTGGAGAATGACCCATATATATATATATATATTTCTTTTAATGAACACTGACGCCTGCGGGGAGTAAAAGGATTTTTTATTAGAGTTCAAACCTATACATATTATCAAACAATTGAAGGAAACTAATTCAATAAAGTAAAATTAAATATGTCGAAAGCAAATTTTCACGGGCGGGCATATAAATCCCAGCGGCAGTCCGCTGGGTACATATACTGCATAATCATTATATGAGTATAATCTCTTCTCTGCCATCACTGCAAGCTATATATATTCAATACCACTACTAGTACTACATTATCTATCTACATATGTACAGGCCTATATTATATATATATGATTCAAATGAATTATTTATAATTATTTGTGGTAATCTAAGTACTATATTAATTTAAGCAAACTGATGTTAGATATACATCCGTAAATCATGAGTATATTAGTCTAATAGTTATGATATATATATATATACAATGTACACAAGTATGTTAATCTACACAAGCTAAGTAATATTTAATATTATGCAAACTGACTAAGGCTGCCCACCCATCATCAGTATATTAATTACATATATATATATATATTGATACTTGGCATATTCTTACCTGAGATGAATCAAGTCAAATATTAGTCAAGTCACACACATATTAACTCATCATGAGTACGACCACGATGGGTTAATATGTGCATGTTTAAGATTTGACTTGATTCGTCTCAGGTAAGATATAAAATTAGCTTGCTTAGATTAACATAATGCATTGTACTTGTATATATACATTATATATATATGTAATTAATATACTGATGATGGGTGGGCAGTCTTTGTCAGTTTGCATAACTATAAAGTTGCCATGAGTGCGCACTGTCACAAGTCAGTACCCATCCTGATATGATCTTAGATGTTGCCAGGTCGTAAAACTCCACCAAACAAGCAACAAGGAGGACTATGGTAGTACTACTACTACTAGTAGTAGTACTGGCCTTATTAAATACAGTTACACCTGTATTCAATGGGCAACTCAGCTCCCAGACCAGTGTTGTCCAGATATAACAGGTGTCCTGGGTGTCCTGTCAACGAAGGAACAGTGAAATGAGATTTAAAAAAACAGTTTGTACATCGAAAACATTATTTACGCACAACATTTTGTTCGCTGATGACACAAGGGTCGCTGAAGACAGATACCGCTCTAAATATAAGTAATTCCAGTATGGATGCGCTACATGTATTTGCTTATATATCATACCCGATTTCAGTAAGAATACGTAACCGCACTAATGGCATTCAATGGTGACTTTTATACTCTGCCAGCAACCACAATGTCCCTTCTCAAATGGTGCTGGATGGTTTTTGTGTGTGATTTTTTGTGTGTGGTTCGTGTTGGTGGTCGAATGAGAAGTAATTATACAGCGTGCGATAATGGGAAACAGAACATGGACACCTAACGCGAGCGTAATTTTTGGTTGTGCGATGCTTTTTAGTGTGGGGCTCCAATTGAAATAAAAATCTAAGGACGATGCCAACACTGTTGCAGACCCCACCATTGAATACAAATCGAAATTGGTACACGGTAACCGCCGCTGTGTCGCCATAAGCTTATCTGTGAGTGTAGTGGAGCGTCCCGGCCGGTCCCTGAGGAGGCCGGTGATCCGGTGAGGAGGGGGCCAGAGAGTGAGCAAGGCGGGGGCTTCTGTGCGTGTGGGCGGGTGGGGAGAGCAGGTCGTTGCCGCTACGTCATTGTTAACATGCATTAATGGCATTGTTATGGTTAATGTTGGTGTTCTGTTGGTGGCCATGACGTTATTGACATTGAATATGATGCCATCAGATTTTGTCAGTGCCGTTAGAAATTGTCAATGTAAAGGGTGAGTGGGTGGGTGGGTAGTGAGACTCTGTGAGGGGTAGGTGTGGGTGGAGTGGAGGTGAGGGTTGGGGTGGGGGTGGGGGGGTTGGGGGCGGTGGGGAGGGGGAGGCTAGGTGGGGCGGCGAGGGGGGGGGGAGGGGTGGATAGGTGGTGGCGGGCGGAAGGAGGTGGATTATGTGGGTGGAATGGTTGGGGTGGTAGAGCGCGAAGTGTGGAAGGTGAGAGGCAGGGGAGGGAGGGGAGGTGGTGTAGTTGAGGGGGGAGAGGCAAGGGTGAGGAGGAAGTGAGACCTGGGGTGGGTGGAGGAGATGCAGGCATGTGAGGAGAGGGCGAGGTGGGAGGAGAGAGAGGCAGTGGGGTGAGAGAGGGAGGAGAGCGGGGAGAGGGAGAGGCTGGGTCGGTGATGGAGATGTGGGGTGAGAGAGGGAAGAGACGGGGAGAAAGGAGGGAACACAGCGGGGTGTAAGAGAAGGGAGAGGCGGGGAGAAGGAGGGAGAGACATCCAGTCAGTTGCCCGATTAAATGTATACATACGCGTCTAATCATTCAGGGGGGGGGGGGGGGGGGGGGGGGGGGGGGGATCTCTTAACTCTCTTCATAAGGAAATCAAAAGATTGGTCGATATGTGTACTCTGTTCCAAACAATACAAAGGTGTCCATGTTCTGCCTATTACAGGGGTGTGGCGGGAGGAGGGGGGGGTGAGAGAGGGAGAGGCGGTCGGTGAGGGAGGGGGAGCTGGGTGTGACTGTGAGGGATGCAGACGAGGGGGAGGGTGAGGCGGGGAGGGAGGGAGGGCGGGGTGGGGGCGAGGCGGGGAGGGGGGAGAGGGGGTAGCTCCGCCCTTTCTTAGTGAATTATCGAATGGTGGAATTAAGCTGTATCCGCTCCTAATGTCGGTATTTGATTAAGGTCCTCTACCCCGCTAATCACGGCTGTCCCGCCCTATCACTGAGGACGCCCGTCAGGGACAACGGGAAACCCCCGCAGCGCGCCGGCCACGCGCTCGCTCCGCACCACCCCCCCCCCCCCCCCCCCCCCCTACCTCCCCCCCACCCCCCCCCCCCACCCTTCCCGACCCCCCCCCAAGTGGCCCAGCCCCGCCCACCCTCCTCCTCCACCGACACACACACACACCACCCCACACACCACCCGGTAATAATTCACCTTCACCGTCGGTAACTGTTGGTGGTGGCGACGACAGGATCAAACAGAGGACCGAATTAGCCCGCCGAACAATAATATTAATCGGGAGTTCCCGGCACAGGAGCCCGGGAGGCGGGTGTGGGGTGGGTGTGGGGTGGGTGTGGGGGTGGGGGTGGGGGAGCGATGGCCGGCGTAAGTGTGTCGTGGCCATTGGTAATCTATCACTGCTGAGTGGGGAAGAGGGTGGGGGTGATTGGGGGGGACTGTGTGGTAAGGGTGTGTGGGTGTGTGGCTGTGTGTGTGGGGTGGGGGTGGGGGGGGGGGAGTGGTGCGTGGGAGTGGTGGCGGGGGGGGGGGGGGGGGGAGGGGGGGGGAGAGGGCCCGCCTCATTCCCACCGCCCGGCGTTTGCGTGGTTGGAAGTCCGCCAGGGGGAGCGCGCAGCGAAATCAAAAGAAGGCCAACAGTTTAGTATCTGGCGGGCTTTGGTGGGAAAACAACCTCACCACAAAGTAAAGCCCTTCCCCACCCCACTCACATACTCCCACCTCCATCCCCATCCACACTCCCCACCCCCACCCCACACCTACCTCCACCCCACCTCCACCCCCACCCCCACCCCCACTCACATACTCCCACCTCCATCTCCATCCACACTCCCCACCCCCACCCCACACCTACATCTACCCCACCCCCACTCCCACTCCCACTCCCACCCCAACCCCCACACGCAAATCTCAACGCCCCATCTAGAGACTGGATTTACTCCCCCACTCCCCCACCCACATCTACACCTCACCTGGCAGCACCCACACGCATGCGCATAATATTAATATTCTTATCTACAAGAATACCCCCCCCCCCCCCTTACACACAAGTCTCCCTTCTCCTGCTTCTCCTCCTACCATAATCATATCTTTTCATGCTTATCGGACCTCTTCCTCCTCCCACTGGAGTTTCTCTGACTCACACCTTCACCCTCACACCAACCTACCGTTGTCAGCATCATCACCCATTCACATCCACCTTCCACTCACACCCACCTACATACACCAGCATCTCCCCACTGGACTATCCTCGACACAAAAATATACATGTATATATATATATATATATATATATATAATAATAATAATAATAAAACATTTATATAGCGCCTGATCTCAGGCGCTTTACATAACAAACAAATATACAGGAAAATAAATTTCACCTAGTTAAAAGCAGATTTAAACAAATGTGTCTAAAGACCCTTTTTAAAAGCCCCAACAGATTTACAATCTGTGATATATCCTGGCAGAGCATTCCACAGTCTCGGGGCAGCAATACTAAAAGCACAATCCCCAAAGCCCTTGAGTCTGCTCCGAGGAACTGCTAACTGGCTGGAGATTGTGGAGCGCAATGTTCGAACATTTGTTCCCTCCTGGAGCATATCTCTCTTATATTCTGGAGCTTGATCATGCAAGGCACAATATACAATAAGCAGCACCTTGAAATCAATTCTCTTCTCCACAGGGAGCCAGTGTAATGATTTCAGCACAGGAGTGATGTGATCAAATTTCTTTGTGCCCGTCAACAACCTGGCAGCCGCATTCTGTATACGTTGCAGTTTTGAGATACTTGACAGCGGCAGACCATACAAGAGAGCATTACAAGAATTAGACATATCAAGAGTATTGTCAAAGATCACACAAAGGCTATGGGCTGACTCACTAGCTTCAACACTAGCATCACCAATATAACCTATCTAAATCGACTGACCATGGGACCAACTTTAACTGGTCCATTTATGGAGGTGGTCGGTTTAGGTATTGTATTGGCGATCATTTGGGATCCAAATAAAGCAATCGATGTAGGGGAGTGGTCGGTCTGTGGAGTTGGTCAGTTAGAGACGTTTTAGTATATGTATATATATATATACATGTATATTATATTATATATATATATTACATTTTATATAATATAAATCATTTGGTGCGACTGACACTGGTCTACATCCGGTGGAAGCGAGGAGGGCTGCAGCTGTGCAGGTGGCGCCACTGGTACAATGTTGGGTCGTAAGGAGTATAAAAATAATGATAATAATTCCCATACGTATCCTTATACGCGCATAATTCTTTATACGTCACATATACTCAGCCGCTTCGTGGGAGCATCCCATCTCCTACACCACCTACTGGAGTCAGCATCAACACCTCCCCTCACACACCTAGTGGAGTAACCCCCCCTCCCCCCTCCCCTCTCCTACCCGCTCTCCGCCTACATATGAATGATATATAACCACTATGTGCAGCTTGCCATCAAAAACATACTGGAGCAGCACTCTCCACCACCACCCACATCCACCCACCTACTGGAGAGGTCTCTCCAATTCACACGCGTACACACTACCCACACACACACTCACACCCACACATGTATCAACTGGAGCCTCCCTGTCCACCTCCACCACCACCACGACCACACACGTCGAACACACCTACTGGAGAGTTCTCCCCAATTCACACGCACGCACACCACCTCACATCCACCCCACCCACTGACACCCACACCCACACCCACACTCACACTCACACTCACACTCACACTCACATCCACATCCACATCCCCACTCACATCCCCACTCACACTCACACTCACACCCACACTCACATCCACACTCACACCCACACCTACACCCACACTCAGACTCACACCCACATTCACACTCACACTCACACTCACACTCACACTCAGACCCACACCCACATCCACACTCACACTCACTCACACCCACACCCACACCCACACCCACACTCACACCCACACCCACACCCACACTCACACTCACTCACACCCACACCCACACGCACACTCACACTCACACTCACACTCACACTCACACCCACACACACACTCACACACACTCACACCCACACATGTATCAACTGGAGCCTCCATGTCCACCTCCACCACCACCACCACCACACACGTCCACACACCTACTGGAGAGGTCTCTCCAATTCACATGCGTACACACTGCCCACACACACACTCACACCCACACATGTATCAACTGGAGCCTCCCTGTCCACCTCCACCACCACCACGACCACACACGTCCACACACCTACTGGAGAGTTACCCCAATTCACACGCGCGCACACCACCTCACATCCACCCCACCCACTGACACCCACACTCACACTCACACTCACACTCACACTCACACTCACACTCACATCCCCACTCACACTCACACTCACACTCACACTCACACCCACACTCACACCCACACTCACACCCACACCCACACTCACACCCACACTCACACCCACACCCACACCCACACCCACACCCACATCCACACTCACACCCACACCCACACCCACACTCACACTCACACTCACACTCACACCCACACCCACACCCACACCCACACTCACACTCACACTCACACTCACACCCATACCCACCCTCACACTCACTCACACTCACACTCACACTCACACTCACACTCACACCCACACCCACACTCACACTCACACCCACACCCACACCCACACCCACACCCACACCCACACCCACACATGTATCAACTGGAGCCTCCCTGTCCACCTCCACCACCACCACCACACCCGTCCACACACCTACTGGAGAGTTCTCCCCAATTCACACGTGCGCACACCACCTCACATCCACCCCACCCACTGACACCCACACCCACACTCACACTCACACTCACACTCACACTCACACTCACACTCACACTCACACTCACATCCACATCCCCACTCACATCCCCACTCACACTCACACTCACACCCACACTCATACCCACACTCACACCCACACCCACACCCACACCCACACCCACACTCATACTCACACCCACATTCACACTCACACTCACACCCACACCCACACTCACACTCACTCACCCTCACACTCACACTCACACCCACACCCACACACACACACACACCCACACCCACACCCACACCCACACCCACACCCACACCCACACCCACACCCACACCCACACCCACACCCACACCCACACTCACACTGACACCCACACTGACACTCACATCCCCACTCACATTCACACTCACCCCCCCCCCCCCCACACATGCACCTACTGGAGGCTCCCTCTACACCTCCACCAGCATCACCACCACACCCGTCCACACACCTACTGGAGTATTTCCCACCGCCATACCAAAACATCCCCCACCTACACCTTCACCCCCATACCCCCCCCCCCCAACGCACTCACCTCCATCAATATTGGAAGCACCAACACCACACACATCCTACTGGAGAATTTCCCACCCCCACATCCCCCCCACTCCCCACACTCACCCTCACTCCTACCACCACCATCACTTAATGGATTGTTCTTCTCCCCAGCCCCCACCCAAGCCCCACTTCCCACACCCATCCACCATCCCACCCACACACCAATCCATCCACCCACCTACCATCCCCCCCACCCCCACCACCCACCCACACAGACGGCTTGGGTTACGCGCCGTTGACACTTGTTCCCGCGCCCCCGGGAAAGTAGCCGTAATTGAATTTGTCCGCATTGAGCAGAAAAATGGCGCCACTACCGCGGAGCCAAAAATGGCGGCATCGGTAATTGCCATGCAAGAAGTGTTTTGGCGCGAGTAATTGTACTTCCGGTGTTTATTGTTCGGCTGCAGCGCATGCGCAGTGTCGGGCAGGGTGCGCCCCTCTGCACGCAGGGTGCTGGCTATTTGTGACAGCCATGGTTTATTATCATCAGGCTACACAGCCATATTGGATCGATTTCAGCATATTATTTTACACATGTATTGAATTATTTTTGTTCTCCACAAAAATTGTATTTGTAGAGGTAATAATGTATATTTACTTCTGGCTTCCCCATCCCTGCGTTATTAAAGTTGCATAGTCCGATGGTTTTGCTTTTTGGTAATTTTTCTGAGATAAATATATTAAATTGATCATTATAATCTATCTTATTTCAGGTTGAAGTAACTTTTATTTTAAATGGATAAGTTTTGAGATATTTGAAATTCAATCATGTAAACTTAGTTTTGGCAAGCACGCCAAAACTCTGACACCATAGACTTCAACAGCTCCCTCCGCTCCAGTTGGACTCAATCTACTCTGCTGCATGACTATTATTATTAACTACTCATGATTATGAACTACTCAGCACTCATTCATTCACCAACCCAACTGCATAGCGAGCCAGTGCGATGTGTAAACATATCAATATTTGTTATGTTCAAAATTTGTAGTGAATCCACATGTAGAGTCACATGCGAAACTACTTGCACACCCACATGAAAGGCCACATATACGGAGCCGCATGGAAATGCACATGTGAAGCCATCATCATCATCATCATGCTGTCGGTCGCGATGCGACAAAGACTGCTTTCATTACTTGACTGCCGCTCTCCATTTATGGTGTTTTGTGCAGTTGTACATTTCATGAAAGCTGCCTGCAAAAGTGTTGAAGTGCTGCTGGCTTTTGCAAGTTACCAGCGGCACTCTCACGGGAGCAAATAGAGGTTTCAAACTGGCAAGAACATGTCAAGATAGGCGCAAAACTATTTGTCCCTGCAGTGGCTGGTCGGGAGATGTTGGGAGTTCCATTCATCAACCGCCCTTAATGCTGTGACAGTGACATGGTTTTCTGTTTAGGGTTTGCTCCCTTAGCCTTCGGTTCTGTCAAGAACCTGTACCACAAGGCAGTGGTTTACATCTCTGCAGGGCAGGGGCGTCAAACTCCCTGAGGTATTGCAATAACTGCAATTCCTGCAAGCCATATGTAGCCATATATCAATCCAAATGGGAAGCCACAAGTGAAGCTGTATTCAAAGGTATATAAAATTAATTACATACTAAACCACACATGAAGCCACATGGAAAATAATTTATAAAGACAAGATGCAAAGTCACATGGATAGCCCGATAAGAAGCCACATATAAAATCATAGGGAAAGCCATTTGCGAAGCCACATCTGAATATGAAGCTACATGCAAAGCTACCTACCAATCCACACATTAGGCGGCATGCAAAGTGACATGAAAATCGACTCACAATGTGACATGCAAACCCCAGTTGTAAAGCCATATGCAAAGCCACATACGAAGCCACATGCAAATCTATGTGCAAGGCCACATAGGAAGCCATATCAGAAGTCACGTGCAAAGTCATATAATGACTATGAGGCCAAATGCTAAACCACATGGGAAGCCACCAGGAAAGCCACATCGGAAGCCACATGCAAAGGCACATTGGAAGTCACGTGTGAAGCCACACTGAGCCATACCATTGTAAAAGGGTGGCAGATAAGCCCTTGAGAAAGCAGGTATAGTTAAATCCCCTATTATTTCTTTGTTTGTTTAACAACAACGCCCCCAGCATACATCTATTCCTAAATCTATGCCAAGACCTACACCTATATCTACATCTAGATATATATCTAAGTCTACATGTACATTCATATATACACCTATACCTACATGTATAGCAACATCTAGATCTACACCCACATCTACATATTTATATCTATATATCTATATCTATATTTACACCTACACTTGCATCTATACCTACAATTACATCTACATATATATATATATATATATATATATATATACATATATATATACATCTAGACGGACATCTAGCTCTACACCTACATCTATACTTACATCTACCTCTAAGTCTATTTATATTTACACCTACACCTGCATCTATACCTACACTTACATCTACATATATATATATATATATATATATATATATACATATATACATCTAGACGGACATCTAGATCTACACCTACATCTATACTTACATCTACATCTAAGTCTATTTATATTTACACCTACACATGCATCTATACCTACACTTACATCTACATATATATATATATATATAGATCTAGACGGACAGCTAGATCTACACCTACACCTATACTTACATCTACATCTAAGTATATTTATATTTACACCTACACCTGCATCTATACCTACACTTACATCTACATATATATATATATATATACATCTAGACAGACATCTAGATCTACACCTACATCTACATCTAAGTATATTTTTATTTACATCTACACCTGCATCTATACCTACACTTACATTTACTTATATATATATATACATATCTAGATGGACATTTAGATGTTAGATATATTTACACCTACACCTGCATCTATACCTACACTTACATCTACATATATATATATATATATATATATATACATATATATACATCTAGACAGACATCTAGATCTACACCTACATCTACATCTAAGTATATTTTTATTTACATCTACACCTGCATCTATGCCTACACTTACATCTATATATATATATATATATATATATATATACATATCTAGATGGACATTTAGATATACACCTACATCTATACCTACGTCTACATCTAAGTATATTTATATTTACATCTACATCTGCGTCTACACCTATACAACCATCAGAAAACACTCGGCCAATGCTGAGTGGTGAGGTGAGTGATGAAAGTCCGCCATTCATCTTATTTATAACACAAATGCCCTCAGCGCCCGGCGACCGGCGCCCCGCGTCCCGCGCCTCGCGCCCCGCCCACCCAGCCGCTGCGTTATGCCGGCGCCCCGTCTGATTGCCCGGCGCGCCGTCTGATTGACCGGCGCGCCGGCTGATTGACCGGTGCGCCGGCGACCACCTCCAGCGCCTCCAAGAATGCCTGCTTGTTATTTGGATTTATGGGTCATTTTATCGCTGCCCGCCTCTTGAAGGGCCGAGGGCGGACGCGGCAACGCTTCGAAACGGCGCCAATTTGTGACAATTTGCGGGAAAGTGGACGCGGCCGATATATATATATATATATATATATATATATATATATATATATATATATAAATACTTCTCACTCACTCACTCACTCAATGAAAGACCAACTTCGTATGACATCAACAAAAATAGGCCAACTGCTTAAATAGTTAGTCTTTTGATTGCAGCCATCGACTGAAATATTCTTGGGGCATTCTGCTGCACAACACTGTTTGAAGCGATTCAAGCGACACGCATGCGCAAATGGAGAGAGGAAGTAGATTAATTTCCGGTGAGAATGAAGTGTTCCGCGGTTTGTGGCCGGCGTTGGGAGGTGGGGGTGGGCTGGAGGGGGGTCGGGTAGTTGTTTGCATTAGGACAGACAGGAAGTGGATTTTTGGCGGGAAAGTCGTCAGGTTGCGTCTATTTTACTGTGCCCGGGTGGGGGTGGGGTGGGGGGATAGGGGGAGTGTGGGGGTGGGGTGGGAGAAGTGTGAGTGGGGGAGAGGGGGGAGGGGGGAGAGTGTGTGTGTGGGGGGGGAGGGGGCAGGGAGAGGGGGGAGTGGGGGGGGGCGGGGATCAGATGACAACCAGCCAAGTTCTCCGCATTAGGAAGCATAACATGGAAAGAAGATGCGAGACATGGACATATTTAAAAGGAAAGGAGAAATGCAGGTAATACAAGTTACAACACCGCAGCAGATTGGTAGAATAGTAGTACACACAATGGCAGCACCATCAAACATTAAAACATAAAAACAGACCACGATAAAAAAATATTAGCAAACTCGACGATTAGACTTTGATTAGTTTGAAACATGCTTATTACAATGTTCTGTTGCAAATGTAAACTGGATAGTCAGGATTCAACATAGGTTAGTTTATTTTGGTTACAAACAAAATTTGATCATTTCCTGGGACTATACATCTTTAATCTAGTATACAAAAAAAGAACAGGTGAAAAACACCCAAATTACTTCGCCTTCTACTCCATAAGAAACTTAAAGCTGCATAGTCCGATGAAATATCAAATTTTCAAAACCAAGCCAATTATCTAGATTTGATTTTACATATCTAACTTAGATACTGATGCACTTATTAAGCATTTGTTTCTGCATAGAAGGCAATACTGAGTCAATTTAACAGAACCTGTTGCTGCAGAAGTCTATGGTGTCAGACTTTTGGTAAGCTTGCCAAAACTAATTTTCCATGTTTGCACCCAAAATATGTCAAATGTTTACTTACCATTTAAAATAAAAGTAATTTTGAACTAATGTAGAGTAGATACTAGTGGTCGATCTAATATATTTATCTCAGAAAAAATACAGAAATTCAAAACCATCGGACTATGCAACTTTAAGCCTAGGTCACACCTACCCGGATCAGGGGCCGGACGAGCCCCGGACCGTGATCCGGCGTGGTCCGTGGCGATCCAGTGTGATCCGTGGCTCATCCGTGGCTGGTCCTTGGTGATCCTTGGTGATCCTTGGCTGGTCCGGCCTCATCCGTCGTTGGCCCTGGGCTGTTTTAAAATGTTTAAAACATCCGGGGCGATCCAGGGAATATTGCAATCCGGGCTTGACCCGGCATCATCCGGCATCATCCGGGTGTAATCCAGGGGTGATCCGGGTAGTCCAGGAGTGCTCCGGTGGTAGTCTGTGTATCGTCCAGGGAAGTATCGGGCAGTCCAGGTGTTTTTAAAACTGGATGAGCCACCTTTTAGCGAAGGTTTAACCAGACCAGCCCCAGACTAGCCCGGACTTAGCCCCAACATAGCCATGGACCACTCCCGGATCGCCCGGATAAGACCCAGACAAGCCGGATGCGCACGGATTAGCCACAGATTGCCATGGATACCCCGGTTTACCACGGATGAGCCCAGGATGAGCCCCGTTTTTGTATATATAGCAGGAGCAAGTCCGGGACTGATCCATGACTACTCCGTGGATACACCGGGTAGTCTGGAGGTGGTCCGGCTCAGTCCAGGGTGATCCGGACTCTGGTCTATGTCTAGACCGTGGGAGGGGGTCCTGGTAGGTGTGAGAGTGAGCCAAAAAACATCCAAATATGCGGGGCTGTCTGGGACAGTCCGGGGGAATGGTCCGGGTGTGATCCGGCTACAAATCCGGGGTAGGTGTGACTTGGGCTTTAAGTTAAAGCTGCATAGTCAAATGAAGACACCAAATGTTCAAAACTAAAACACTTAACTATATTTGTTCCTACATATCAAATTTAGATATTGGTGCACTTATTATTTATTAACCATTCACTGCTGCACAGGATATTCTAAACCAATTTAACAAAACCTGTTGCTTCTTAAGCCTATGTTGTCAGAGCTTTTACATGCTGGGCAAAAGTAATTTGGCATATTTTAACTTCAAATATCTTCAAAATTACCCATTTATAATCAAAAATCTATTTCTAACTTGTTTGTTTGTTGTTGTTTTACGTCCTAGCAACATCTAAGGTCATATCAGGACTAGCTATTTCTAACTAAAGCAAAATACATTATAATGATCAATCAAATGTACTGTAGTGGTCTGGACTGACCTCTCAGGCAAGCAGCAGCATAGCCAGGTAGGCGTGGGTAGTGTGTTGAAATCAGGGAGCTTAGGTGGTGTATTGGTTAGCACACTGTCCCTGAATGCAAAGAGATGTGGGTTCGAGTCACACTATAGGCGCAATAGTTCCCATTTTCATCATCCCCCATGACAGTACTTATATTAGAAAATGACAAAAACTCAAAAGCATCGCACGATGCAAATTTTATCCAAAGTCAAACTTAGAGCTCCTGAAAAGCTAACCGGACCAAAATCAAAGCCAAACAACCAACCCACAGCGAACCTAAGCAAATGCTTGCTGAAAGCCAATTAAAGTTGAACTCTGACCTGACCTCATTACCTCTACAACCAACCACCTACCACACCATCTCCCTCACACACATTTCACTTTCTTTTGCCTGGTCGAGGTTGGAGGCTCTGGTAGCCAACGTGTGATTGTCGGCGTCTGCTGATTGTCACACCTCCTTAGAGATAAGATCTGATCACGTGACACAGGTCAGGCTTCACTAACAGTAACAAAGCCCTCAAAGGCTTCCGTGTGTGAAACACCTACCTTCATGCCCACCAGACACCTGCCGACAGTGTCAGTTATCGACAACGTAGTGGTTACACATTTCAGGATTTTCTTCTTTAAAAAAAAATATATACTTTGTTAAGCTGGTAAAATTATTTAAAGAGGTTCTATTAAATTGATTCAGCATTCCCTTCTATGCAGAAACAAATGTTTAATTCCCCGTGCCCCCACCTCTGCCAATCTGGATTTCCACCGCTGTGTATAACTTACAGCGTCATCAAAGGCCAGTTGCTCTCATACCATGTCTATGTGGTGTGGGAGGTTAAAAGTCCCTTGGGTCGGCAAAAGTGTAGGCTCGGGCTTTTTATCGACAAATTGTCGACTGGTGAAAACAAGTCTAGTCAGACTTATCCATAATAGGCAGTATAAATCTTCAAGAAAAAGAAAAAAGAAAAAAAAAAAAGAAGAAAAATAAGTGCACCAGTATCTAAGATATCTAGATAATTGTTTTGGTTTTGATTTCTCAAACTATGGAGAAACTGAAGGTAAATAACTGAGGTCTACAGGATGTTGAGTACGAAGCTCTAATGGCAGTATTTTCATACAAGTCAATTAATCCTAATCAAAACCAAGTCAAACTGAATCAATTGAAAGAATATCAATTGAATGCTCGATTTAAAACAAATCGTGCGAATTATTTGAAGTAAGATATGTAGATATACTTTAATTCTCGCAGGTCAGTTGGTTGGTTGCTTGTTTGGAGTTTGAAGTCTTGGCAACATCTACGGTCATTTCAAGACAGGTACCAACTTGTGATAGTGCACACTCATAGCAACTTCATACTTATAGTGCTGCCCACTGGGAGACCAGGCTGCCAGCACCATGACCGGATAACCCACTCAGTCACATTATCCTGACACTGAGCCAACCAGTCCCCCAGATCATCTAATCGGACAACGTCAAGCAACGCTATGTCTAACTGTATAGTGCAAGCCATGAATATAAATCAAATCAATGACATAAACCAAATGATTCAACGAGAACCTTCTACGACTAGGGCAAGGACTGGTTGGCTCAGTGTTAGGATATTGTGAATGAGTGGGATATCAGGTCATGGTGCTGGTGCCCTGGTCTCCCAGTGGGGCAGCACTACAATGTCACCATGAGTGCACACTGCCACAAGTCGGCACCCGTCACGATATGACCTTAGATGTTGCCAGGACGTAAAACTCCAACAAGCAACCTCTACGGCCATAGCTCAAGAAACAAATCACGAAAATCTAAAACAACACACTACTTGGCCAGCACACTAGTAACACCCACATTCAAACCAGAGTATATAATATATATAATATCCATTTGAAGCTTTGAAAACCACACGCAAAAGAATGATTGCAGAAGATCGATAATTAACAGCGTGAGATCAAAGCAAATTGAAATTGAAATAAACCAGATTGTTGCTGGAGTTTTACATCCTGGCACCATCTAAGGTCATATCAGGATGGGTAGTGACTTGTGACACAATGCACTCATGGCGACTTTATAGTGCTGCCCCACTGGGAAATCAGGCCTCCCGTACCATGACCTGATATCCCACTCAGTCATATTATTCTGACACTGAGCTAACAAGTCCTTGCTCTATCATATAAATGCTGTGTGCCAAGCTAGGAGTAGGAAGTGGCAAACATCAATTTTGTAAGTCATTGGTTTGACTCAAATCTGTGCGCTTCACCAATGTGGTCATCGCGTCCGGTCTAGAAACAAAGCAGACAAAACGAGAACCAATGACAGTAAAGGTGGCATTCCTTAGACGGGTTATGCGTAATGCGCTATGCGTCATGCGTTATGTGGTATGCGAATGCCATCATTCCTTACACACGTTATGCGTAATGCGTTATGCGGCACACGATTGGCTATATTAAAAAAATATAAATAAACAATTATTCTCCATACTGCTCTGTATATGACCAAATATTGCATTTATATCTATGTAACTTTTTGAACGTCACATGGGGGTTCCTACCTTTATCATAACCAAATTATAGATAAGTATTCATATTTCTGTGCATATGGTAGCATTTTTAGCTTTCCCCTAACCGTATGTCTCCCGGGTGCCCAGCTCACCATGCGTTTCCAATCAGCACCCCTGTGTGTGACTGTTCCGTAATGCTCAGTCGCCTCTCCTGGTGTTAAACTAATGGACACATCAGACTCAGGTTTCTATTCGCACCCAGCTTGACGCATACCGCATGCCGCACCGATCGCTACATGGATCGATCGGAAAAACGCATTCGCATTCGCATTCGCATTCGCATACCGCGTGTAAGGAATGCGCCCTTCACTCTTTAAACGTGGTGAACCTCATCAATGGCTCCTTTAAACCTGCCGATTAGGTAATCAAAATAGTGTGAGTCTGAATCTGTAATACAAACAAACCCACCATAACAGGATAATTCATAAACTCACATAACTAACCACACTAGAGTAACACTAGGATATTTCTAACAAACTGACATTCATAATATACCGCTTGCCTAAATCCAACTGAACAGACGCTACATTCAAATTCACTACAACTGTACCAAATGAATACAGAAGATAACTTCTGCTTACATTCTAAATGCCATGTAAATACTCACGTTGATCTGATTACAATTGATCTAGATAAATGTCACTACTGTTACCAATTTTATTGCGTTATATGCTTCAAATTGTGTATTCAACAGTTATTGTATACCTTTCTCTATGTACCCTCTGTGTAAATAACGCTGAATTGAAAAATGGCTGGAAGACCAGTGCTTCGACACTGACAAAAGATGTATTCATCAGAATAAACATATTTACTAACAACAACAATCTCAGGCGAGAAATTTCCAATAAAGTCCTCACTCGGACAACAGCAGTTATTAACTATGCAGATCAACTCAGTCAAAGACAAGTGTCAACCAAATTCTGATACTCGTCTCGCAATCAAAATTAATTAAATTTGCATAGTTCGATGGTTTTGAGTTTCTGTCATTTTTTCTGGGATAAATATATTAGATTGATCATCGTCATCTACTTTAATTTAGTTTGAAGTAACTTTTATTTTAAATGGCTAAATTTTGAGATATTTGAAGCGCAAATGGGTAAAATTAGCTTATACAAGCATGGCAAAACCTAGATAAAAGATTCACCCAGTACTTGTAGTACATGGGTGAACGACAACGTAGTCTAAATACGGGCGAAAATAGCTTTAGTATGGAACATGAAGTAGAAACTGTGGTTCCATGATCAAATGGCTACATATATTGGCACAGATTTGGTGAAATGGGAGAGAATGCAAAAAGACAAGATGGCGGCCAGAGAATGCCGTCGATTTCACTTTTAAATTACATTAAAGTATATGTTTTATTATATTTTCCAACTCAAAAGTAGCGGGTAAATATGAAGACCTCTACAAAGAATAAATGTTGCTTCTTAGATTGTGAAATTAGGCTCTCATTTCATTAACCCGCTTTTTCAACCGTTTTTATATAGGGTTGGTATTCACCCGTGTACTGCGAGAACTGGGTGAATCCTTTATCTAGGCAAAACCCTGACACCATAGACTTCTATAGTAACAGGTTCTATTAAATTGACTCAGTATTCCCTTCTATACAGAAACAAATGCTTAATAAGTGCACTAAGTTACATATGTGGAAGGAAATTTAGATAGTTGCTTTGGTTTTTAAAATTTGATACTTCATCGGACTATGCAGCTTTAAAGGCAGCACGCAGGTGCAGATATACGCCACTTTTGAACAGTTGTGGCTATTTTCTTTGAAGGTCAAATTTAGACCCTTTATGATAGTCCTATTTTCAGTATGTTATTCTCTGGACCAAGTACTACAGGAATACACAATAAAACGTTTTCTATGAGTTTTTTTTGGTTTGCCGATTTATTTCATATTTTGACCCTTCTAATTATATAAAGAGCCGGTGCCAGAAGCTTGATTCTCCTTCAAACCCAGCCGGTCCTGTGAATAGAACATTACCCCTTTCAAATTGAACCATATCTCAGAGTTGTCAAATCAGCACCAATCAAGCTCTTAGTCTTACAAAGCCAAATCCCTTAGAAAGAAATCTCATCAGATGGGACAAAAATGAATTAATTCTACCATTTGCAAATCAAATTAAGCCAACCCACCCACATCTGACAGTTGGCAAATCAACACAACTACAATCCCTAAAATGAAATCTCATAAGGAATTAATTCCATCATTTCCAAATCAAATTAAATTGAAAACATATCTGACAGTTGGAAAATCAACACCAACCAAACCCTTACATAACCAAACCCCCCGAAAAGAAATCTCGCAATAGCGTACTAAAATGGAACGAATTCTACCTTTCCCAAACCCATTCATAATATCCAACGATATCTGACAGTTGACAAATTGACACCAAGGAAACAATTACAAAACCAAAAACCTTAAAAGAAAACTCTTAAAGCTGCATAGTCCGATGAAATATCAAATTTTCAAAACCAAATCAATTATCTAGATTTGATTTGACATATCTAACTTAGATTTTGATGCACTTATTAAGCATTTGTTTCTGCGTAGAAGGCAATACTGAGTCAATTTAACAGAACCTGTTACAGCCAAAGTCTATGGCGTCAGAGTTTTGGCAAGCTTGCCAACACTAATTTTCCATGTTTTCACTCAAAATATCTCAAAAGTTTACCATTTAAAATAAAAGTAACTTTGAACTAATGTAAAGTAGATACTAATGATCGATCAAATATATTTATCTCAGAAGAAATACAGAAATTCAAAACCATCGGACTATGCAACTTTAAGAAGGGACAAAATGGAACTAATTAGACCATTTCCAAATAAAATAAAATCCAACCATAGATGACAGTTGGGAAAGCAACACGAAGCAAACTCTTGCACAACCAAACCCTTTAAAAGGAAACACCATAAGACGGGACAAACATGAAATTAATTCTACCGTTTCCGAATCAAACCATATCTGACAGTTGACAAATCACCACAAAGCAAAAACTCTTACACAACCAAACCCTTTAAAAAGAAACACCATAATATGGGACAAACATGAAATTAATTCTACCGTTTCCGAATCAAACCATATCTGATAGTTGACAAATCAACACTAAGCAAAAACTCTTACACAACCAAACCCTTTAAAAAGAAACACCATAATATGGGACAAACATGAAATTAATTCTACCGTTTCCGAATCAAACCATATCTGACAGTTGACAAATCAACACAAAGCAAAAACTCTTACACAACCAAACCCTTTAAAAAGAAACACCATAATATGGGACAAACATGAAATTAATTCTACCGTTTCCGAATCAAACCATATCTAACAGTTGACAAATCAACACAAAGCAAAAACTATTACACAACCAAACCCTTTAAAAAGAAACACCATAATATGGGACAAACATGAAATTAATTCTACCGTTTCCGAATCAAACTATATCTGACAGTTGACAAATCAACACAAAGCAAAAACTATTACACAACCAAACCCTTTAAAAAGAAACACCATAATATGGGACAAACATGAAATTAATTCTACCGTTTCCGAATCAAACCATATCTAACAGTTGACAAATCAACACAAAGCAAAAACTATTACACAACCAAACCCTTTAAAAAGAAACACCATAATATGGGACAAACATGAAATTAATTCTACCGTTTCCGAATCAAACCATATCTGACAGTTGACAAATCAACACAAAGCAAACACTATTACACAACCAAACCCTTTAAAAAGAAACACCATAATATGGGACAAACATGAAATTAATTCTAACATTTCCGAATCAAACCATATCTGATAGTTGACAAATCACCACAAAGCAAAAACTCTTACACAACCAAAACCTTTAAAAAGAAACACCATAATATGGGACAAACATGAAATTAATTCTACCGTTTCCGAATCAAACCATATCTGATAGTTGACAAATCAACACAAAGCAAAAACTCTTACACAACCAAAACCTTTAAAAAGAAACACCATAATATGGGACAAACATGAAATTAATTCTAACATTTCCGAATCAAACCATATCTGACAGTTGACAAATCACCACAAAGCAAAAACTATTACACAACCAAACCCTTTAAAAAGAAACACCATAATATGGGACAAACATGAAATTAATTCTAGCATTTCCGAATCAAACCATATCTGATAGTTGACAAATCACCACAAAGCAAAAACTCTTTACACAACCAAACCCTTTAAAAAGAAACACCATAATATGGGACAAACATGAAATTAATTCTACCGTTTCCGAATCAAACCATATCTGATAGTTGACAAATCACCACAAAGCAAAAACTCTTACACAACCAAAACCTTTAAAAAGAAACCTCATAAGACGGGACAAAAATGAAATTAAATCTACCACTTCCAAATCAAACTATATCTAATATTTGCAAAGCAACACCAAGCAAACTCTTACACAGCCAAAACATTTAAAAAGAAACACCATAACACTAACAGGGAACGAAAATGAAAATAATTCTGCAAAATCTAAATCTAAACAAATGTAACCATATCTGACAGTTGGCAAATCGACACCAAGAAAACACACAAACAAAACCGCTAAAAAAGTAAACTCATAAGACGGGACAAGAAGGGACTTAACGCAACCATTTTCAAATCAAATCGGACACAACCAACAACCTTAAAGTTGCATAGTCCGATGGTCTTGAGTTTCTGACATTTTTCTGAGATAAGTATATTATTTGATCATTATAATCTACCTAAAGCTAAGATTCCTTATACGCGGTATGCGGTATGCGGCATGCGGCATGCGGTATGCAAATGGGAGGATTCCTTCTATGCGGTATGCGGCATGCGTCTGCCCACCACCACCACTACCATATGTTTCCCCTCCGCACCCCTGTGTGTGACCGTTTCGTAATGATCAGTCGCCTCTCCTCGTCTAAAACTAATGGATACGTCTGACTGAGGTTTCTATTCGCATACCGCATGCCGCATGCCACACCGATCGCTATAGGGACCGATTGAGTTGCCGCATTTGCATTCGCATTTGCATTCGCATTCGCATACCGCGTGTAAGGGATGTAGCCCATTGACTTCAAGGCGCTTCGATTTTTGCCGCATTCACATTCGCATACCGCATGCCGCATGCCATGTGTAAGGAATCTTAGCTTTACTTTAGTGTGAAGTAACTTTTAATTGAAATGGCTACCTTTTGAGATATTTGAAATTTAAACATGTGAAAATAATTTTGGCAAGCATGCAAAAACTCTGCAGTAACAGGTTATATTAGTATTAAATCAAAGCGTTCCCTTCTATGTGGTAACAAATACTTACTAAGTGTATCAGTATCTCAGTTAGATATGTAGAATCAAATCTAGATAATATTTTTGATTTTGAAAATTTGATGCTTCATCGGACTATGCGGCTTTAAGAGAAACCTCATACTCATAGGAGGTCCCAAATATGGAATTCATTCTACCATTTCCAAATCAAACCATATCTGAAAATTTCCAAATGAACGATAAGCAAACTCCTACACAACGAAAACCTTTAAAAGAAAACACCGCAAGATGGAACAAAAATAGAATGAATTCTGCCAAATCTAAATCTAATCAAATCGAACAAATATGCCTATCTGACAGTTGGCAAATAAATGCCCCCCCCCCCAAATGCACCCCCCCCCCCGCCCCCACACACACATCCCTACCCAAAAGAAAATGCAAAAGCTTCTCTGCGACGGCACCAAATCGACAATTAACCGCCACCATTTTCCATTGTGGTATTGTCCGCTCATTTGGAGCCCCCCCCCTCCCCCAACCCCTCCCTCCCCCACTCCCCACCCCTCCACACTCCCCCTCGCGCTATACGCTGACAGGTTTCAGGGGCGTAATGTTCAATTTCCACGCCCGCTTTCTTGCACACAATATCGCCTCTTCTGTTGGGCTTTGACGCACAATTAGGAGTTGGTTACAGCCCCGTGACGAGGCTGATGAGCAAATTCCTGGCCATTAATTGGTGTTTAAAAGAAGGCCGCGCCGGTCGTCTGCCGTGTCGTCTGCTCCGTCGTCGCCGGGCGATAATAGGGGCCATTACGGCGCCTCGCCGGCCGACAAAGCCCGCCGCGCCGGCTATTTGTGTTGGATTCGTTAGCGGCGCGAGGCATTTGATTCTGTTACCGTACGCCAGGGGGCAGTGCGAGCGGGGGGTGGGGGTGGGTGGGTGGGGGTGGGGTGGGCGTGAGATGGGAGGGTGGTGGTGGCAGTGTGTGTGCGTGTGTGTATTATATGTGGGTAGGTGTGTGTGTGTGGATGTGTGTGTGTGTGGATGTGGATGTGGGTGTGTGTGTGTGGATGTGGATGTGTGTGTGGATGTATGTGTGTGGATGTGTGTGTGAATGTGTGTGTGGATGTGTGTGTGAATGTGTGTGTGTGTGTGGATGTTGGTGTGTGTGTGGATGTGTGTGGATGTGTGTGTGGGGGTGGGTGTGAGGGGATGGGTGTTTAGGCCTTATCCGAGAGCGCCGATAGTGTAAAATTTGATTACGTTACCCTACATCACTGGGCAGTGCGGGAGGCGGCGTCGAGGTGGGGGGGGGGGGGGTTGCAATGTGTGCGTGTGTGCGTGTGTGCGTGTGCGCGCGTGTGTGTGTCGATGTAGATGTGTGTGTGTGTGTGGGGGGGGGGGGGATGGAGATTCGGCGTTATCGGAGAGCGCCGATAGTGTAAAATAATATAACATAATGCGCGTAATATAATATAATGGGACTTCATTCACAGCCGATCGAAAACGAGGCTTGCTCAGACTCAGGGCCTTCGCTCATTTGTTTGCAACACAATGGCAGTGTGTAATATGGATAAACGGGATTTTAACTACGCAAGGGGCGGCAGCGGTAATGGGCGTGGTTAGGTGGGGGTGGTATGGTGGTGGTAGTAGTGGTGGTGGTGTGGTGGTGAGGTGGTGGTAGTGGTGGTGGTGTGGTGGTACTGGTAGTGGTGGTGAGGGGGTGGTAGGGTGTAGTGGTGGTGAGGTTGTGGTGGTGTGGTGGTGTGGTGGTGTGGTGGTAGTGGTGGTGAGGGGGTGGTAGTGGTGTGGTGGTGTGGTGGTGGTAGTGGTGGTGAGGGGGTGGTAGTGGTGGTGTGGTGGTGGTATTGGTGGTGGTATGGGTGGTGAGGTGGTGGTAGTGGTGGTGTGGTGGTGGTGGTAGTGGTGGTGATGTAGTGGTAGTGGTGGTGAGGTAGTGCCAGTGGTGGTGTGGTGGTGGTAGTGGTGTGGTGGTGGTAGTGGTGGTGAGGTGATGGTAGTGGTGGTGAGGTGGTAGTAGTGATGTGGTGGTGGTAGTGGTGGTGTGGTGATGGTAGTGGTGGTGTGGTGATGGTAGTGGTGGTGGTGGCAATAGTGATGTGGTGGTGGTGGTAGTGGTGGTGCGGTGATGGTAGTGGTGGTGATGCGGTGGTAGTGGTGTGGTGGTGGTAGTAGTGGTGAGGTGATGGTAGTGGTGGTGGTGGTAGTAGTGATGTGTTGGTCGTCGTGGTAGTGATGTAGTGGTGGTGGTGAGGTAGTGCCAGTGGTCGTGATGTGGTGGTAGTGGTGTGGTGGTGGTAGTGGTGGTGCGGTTATGGTAGTGGTGGTGATGTGGTGGTAGTGGTGTGGTGGTGGTAGTAGTGGCGAGGTGATGGTAGTGGTGGTGGTGGTAGTAGTGATGTGGTGGTGGCCATGGTATTGATGTAGTGGTAGTGGTGGTGAGGTAGTGCCAGTGGTCGTGAGGTGGTGGTAGTGGTGAGGTGGTGGTAGTGGTGGTGAGGTGATGGTAGTGGTGAAGGTGGTAGAAGTGATGTGGTGGTGGTAGTGGTGGTGCGGTGATGGTAGTGGTGGTGATGTGGTGGTTGTGGTGTGGTGGTGGTAGTGGTGGTGAGGTGATGTTAGTGGTGGTGGTGGTAGTAGTGATGTGATGGTGGTAGTGGTGGTGCAGTGATGGTAGTGGTGGTGATGTGGTGGTAGTGGTGTGGTGGTGGTAGTGGTGGTGAGGTGATGGTAGTGGTGGTGGTGGTAGTAGTGATGTGGTGGTGGTAGTGGTAGTGCGGTGATGCGGTGGTAGTGGTGTGGTGGTGGTAGTAGTGGTGAGGTGATGGTAGTGGTGGTGGTGGTAGTAATGATGTGGTGCTGGTAGTGGTGGTGCGGTGATGGTAGTGGTGGTGGTAGTGGTGGTGTGGTGGTGGTAGTGGTGGTGATGTGATGGTAGTGGTGGTGATGTGGTGGTAGTGGTGTGATGGTGGCAGTGATGTGATAGTGGCAGTGGTGGTGAGGTGGTGCTCGTGGTGGTGGTGTGGTGGTAGTGGTGGTGAGCTGGTGGTGAGCTGGTGGTAGTGGTAGAGTGGTGGACTGGTAGAACCTATGGTGGTGAGATGGTAGTGGTAATGGTAATTGGGTGGTAATAGATAGTATAGCCCATATATGTGCTATATAATCCATTATGTGCATAGCATTTATTAAACCCATTACAAAACCACTTGAATGTATTTCCTACTTGAAGCTGCACCAGTGCGCCATCTGCCGTCTATTTCATGGTATTTACTGTTATTACTATTATCTACAATTGTTTCCTGTTAGCTACTGTTATTTACCTTATTTACTTTATGTACTGTTATGTACTGTTATGTACTGTTATGTACTGTTATGTACTGTTATCTACTGTTAGTTACTGTTATTGACTCTTAGTTACAGTTAGTTACTGTTAGTTACTGTTATTTACCTTATTTCCTGTTATGTACTGTTATCTACTGTTAGTTACTGTTATTGACCGTTAGTTACAGTACTGTTAGTTACTGTTATTTACCTTATTTCCTGTTATGTACTGTTATCTCCTGTTAGTTAATGTTATTGACTGTTAGTTACAGTTAGTTACTGTTATTTACATTAAGTACTGTTATTTACATTATTTACAATTGCTTTCTGTTATTTATTGTTGCTTACTGTTATTTACTATTAATTACAATAATTTACTGTTGCATCCTCTTATTTACTTGATTTATTCTGTTATTTGCTGTTATTTACCTTAGTTACTCGTATTAGAATTAGTGTTATTTACTGTTATTTACTTTGTTTTGTTATTTACGATTATTTACGATTAGTTACTGTTATTATTGAGTTATTGAAATACCATCAACTGTTGTCTGGAGTTTCCTTTGCGTTGTGGTTGATTTCTGAAAGTTATATATATATATATATTTATTTATTTATTTAATTCCAGTTGAGCACATCGCCTAGAACCGTACTCGTACTAGTAGGACTAGCAGACGACATTTAATGAATTCAAACACAATCATGTGACAACAGACGACAATCGTCTAAAACGTCACTACTCATTTATTCTGGTAATGAACCGCCTGAGTGCAGAGGTCATAGTCGCCGGCTAGACTCGGGCTAGGCTCAGCCTAGGCTCAGGCTAGGTTCAGGCTAGGCTCAGGCTAGGCTCAGGCTAGGCTCAGGCTAGGCTCAGGCTAGGCTCAGGCTAGGCTCAGGCTAGGCTCAGGCCAGGCTTAGGCTAGGCTCAGGCCACGCTCAGGCCACGCTCAGGCCACGCTCAGGCCACGCTCAGGCCACGCTCAGGCCTCCCTCAGGCCAAGCTCAAGCCACGCTCAGGCCACGCTCAGGCCACGCTCAGCCCACGCTCAGGCCACGCTCAGGCCACACTCAGGCCATGCTCAGGCCACGTTCAGGCCACGCTCAGGCCACGCTCAGGCTAGGCGTTGGCTTCGCTCAGGCTTGGGCTAGGTTTGGGCTAGACTCGGGCTAGGCGCGAGCTAGGCTCAGGCTAGAATCGGGCTCAACTCGGGCTACGCTCGGACTAGGCTCGGACTAAGCTCGGGCTAGGCGCGGACTAGGCGCGGGTTAGGGTCGGGCTTATCTATCGGTAGGCGCGGTTAAGGCCCTGTCACATTATGACTCATCTCGCAAGCGCGCGGCCAATGTGTAAAATCACTTTTTTATGTCGAGAAGCATCAAACTTTTCAGCATTGGGGAGCAAAGTTGGACGTATACATACCGCATACATACCGTATACATACCGTATACATAGCATAGCATATGGCCAACATATGACCAACGTATGGCTAATGTGCTTCCAGGCTAATAATGCTCGAATTACGCTCAGAGTACATTCAAAGAATGCCGGTGAACGTTATATATGTTATTCGATCACCAGATCTATGCCTCATACGCTACACTCATCAAGACGTGCTGGAGAAACACTAAACAGATGTTAGATGTACGTTAGACTATGTTATCCTTACACTGTCAGTACGCATAATGTATGTTCCCACTGCCTTTAACGTAGGTCAACGTAGGTCAACGTAGTGTAACATAGTGAACAATGTTTGTCTAATGTATGTACATCGACATACGCCTAATGTATACTTAACATACAGCCGACATAAAATCCACACGTTGTCGAACGTTGTCATACGTCGAAAGTTTTGTGCATGCACAAAAGTTTGCCGATCCCCTGACGCGCGATGCCGTATCTCAACGAACGTCAACATACATTGACGAAATAAACAAGCGCCTAATGCACACGTAACGCATAACAACATATCCCGATGTAGTGGCCAAAAATTACATACGTCGGCAGACATTGGCGCGATGCGTCGTAATATGACAGCCCCTTTAGGCGCGGGTTGAGCCCGGTTCTGTCGGCCGCCTGACGACTGGCAGTCGGAAAGCGCGCATGTCAACTAAGCACAAAGGGAGGTCTGCGAGTAGAGGCGACTCCTGTGTAATTACGGCTGAATTATTATGATTACTCTGACACGGAGAGTCTGGGGCGAGGTGTGTGTGTGTGTGTGGGTAGGTGGGTGGGGGTCAGTGAGGGTGAGGGTGCGTGGGGGAGGGGAGAGGAGGCAGGTGGATGCGGATATTGGGATGGAGTAAGAAGTAGGGGAGTTGAAGCGCGAGCGACTGTGTGAGTGGATGTGTGAGTGTGTGAGTGGATGTGTGAGTGTGTGAGTGTGTGAGTGTGTGAGTGTGTGAGTGGATGTGTGAGTGTGTGAGTGTGTGAGTGTGTGAGTGTGTGAGTGTGTGAGTGTGTGAGTGTGTGAGTGGATGTGTGAGTGTGTGAGTGTGTGAGTGTGTGAGTGTGTGAGTGTATGAGTGTGTGAGTGTGTGAGTGTATGAGTGTGTGAGTGTGTGAGTGTGTGAGTGTGTGAGTGTGTGAGTGTGAGTGTGTGAGTGTGTGAGTGTGTGAGTGTGTGAGTGTGTGAGTGTGTGAGTGTGTGAGTGTGTGAGTGTGTGAGTGTGTGAGTGTGTGAGTGTGTGAGCGTGTGAGCGAGTGAGTGTGTGAGTGTGTGAGTGTGGGTGTGTGGGAATGTGTGAGTGTGTGAGTGTGTGAGTGTGGGTGTGTGGGAATGTGTGAGTGTGGGAATGTGGGAGTGTGGGTGTGGGTGAGTGGTTGAGTGAGTGGGTGAGTGTGGCCGTGTGTGAGTGAGCGTGTGAGTGTGGGCGTGTGTGAGGTGGGGAGTGTGAAGTGGGTGAGTGGGTGAGTGTGGAAGTATGGGAGTCGGTGTGTGGGTAAATGGGTGAATGGGTAAGAGTGTGAGTCCGGGAGTGGGGGAGTGTGTGAGCATGTAAGTGTGTGAATGGGTGAGTGGGCGAGTGTGCGAGTGGATGAGCATGAGTGGGTGAGTGGGTGTTTTGGCGAATTGGAGAGTGGGCGAGTGTGAGTATGTGTGAGTGAGTGTGTGAATGTGAATGTGTGAGTTTGTGAGTATGTGCCTTTGTGAAGGTGTGTTTGTGTGAGTGTGAGGGTGAGAGTGGATGAGTGTGTGAGTGTGTGAGTGTCTGAGTGAGTGTGTGAGTAGGTGAATGGGTGAGTGGGCGAGTTGACAGTTTCATTGGGGTGTGGCTGGTGGTGGAGTAAGGCAGACATATTACTGTTATTAGTGCATGGCCCAGGGGTTCAGCGGGACATGGACCTGGGGTTGGTGAAAGCGTGAAGGGGTGAGAGGGTGAGGCAGTGAAATGGGAAGCTATATGAGGTGGGAGGAGTAGGTGGGTGGATATGGGATAGAGCTTATAGAGATGGAAGCTATCGGTTTGTTTAAAAGATGCCTCCAGTGCACATTGATTTTTATCATCGGCTATTGTACATCAAACATATATGGTCATTCTGACATATTTCTTTGGAGGAAACCCACTGCCCGCACATAGGCTACTCTTTCCGATAAGCAGCAATGGGTCTTTTATATGCACTTTCCCATAGACAGGACATCACATACCACAGCCTTTGAAGAGAGTGAAGCTATCGTTGCGGCGAAAGTGGATGGGTGGGCAAATAGAGAGGACATGATGTGAAGGTGTGTGCGTGGGGGGGACGGGGTAGGCGAGTTGTAGTTGGGATTGGGGAGGGAGATCTCGGGATGGGGGGGGGGGTCGAGGGGGGGGGGGGAAGGACTGTGAATAAGGTGGATAGATGGTGATTTGAGTAGAGGTGGCAAAGACATTAAACTAATTGTGAACTTATACTGGACACAACGTGCATTTATAAAAATGGAGCAGGGCCTATCGGATGAAGTTATGATTAAACGAGGAGTTCGACAGGGGTGTGTATTGTCACCATGTCTATTTAACCTGTACACAGAGATGATTTTCAGACACATTGAAGATTGCAAGGGAGTGACAATAGGTGGCATGAACGTCAACAATCTTAGATATGCCGATGACAGTGTAATACTAGCAGACAGTGAGAAAAACCTACAAGATATAGTGAATAGAATCAATAAAGCTGGAATACTATTCAACATGAAGATGAATGCCAGGAAGACCAAAACAATGGTTATAAGTAAAAAGACATAAACCAAATGTCAATATAACCATAGATGGCACAAACATAGAACAAGTATCCGAATTCATATATCTCGGACAAAAGATTACAAATGATGGGAGATGTGAGGAAGAAATTAAAAGAAGGATAACAATAGCCCGAACAACATTCTCCAAAATGTATAGAGTGTTAACATCAAGTAAGATATTAATACAAACAAGGAAGCGTATTCTTCAGTGTTATGTGTGGTCTACTCTAATGTATGGGGCAGAGACATGGACAATCTCTAAGAAAATGTACAAACGTTTAGCAGCATTTGAGATGTGGACTTATCGAAGGATGATGAAAATATCATGGACAAAGAAGATCACCAACAAAGAAGTTCTCAGAAAAATTAAAAATAAGAAAAGCTTGTTTGCCACTATACAGACAAAGAAACTTGTTTATTTTGGCCACATCATTCGTCAGAGTTCAATTTACCGTACATTGTTGGAAGGGAAGGTGAATGGCAGCAGAGGGAGAGGGAGACCAAGAACATCATGGTTTACAAATATTTCACAGTGGACAGGCTTGAATTATTCACAGTCTATCAGAACAGCACAACATCGGGACAAGTGGAGAACCATTGCATCCAACCCTCGACTAGAGGACGGAACTATTGATTGATTGATTGGGACGGGTGGATAGGGCATGGAGGGAGGGTAGGAGGGGGTGGTAGAGGGGTGGGCTAACATGGAGAAATCCCATGGCTGGGAGAGTTTTGGTGTTGTTGTTTGTTTGTTTGTTTTGTTTATCGACCACCAGCACACAAATTAAACATCGGCAAACAGTGGTTAAACATAACTAACCAAAATATTACATTTCAAACAGGTAAAACAGAACACAGAAATGTATGCTAAAAGAGCACACAACTGCGGTAAAATCACGAGTGGTGTATGATAAATAACACCAACAGCAACAAGCTTTTCCTAGATAAAAATTGAAAATGAAGTTGCTGGTAAAAACCAGTTTCGCTACACAATTTAACAATGAGTTTCGGATGGAATTGGAACGACTCCGTCACACCCTCATTTCCAAACACATCATATCTGACCGGCTGTAGGTGAGGACATCTCAGCAAAATTGGATGCACTCTCAGTATACGCCGTGCGTCACATTTTGGCGAAAGGCTGGGAGAGAGACAGCGCCAGACGCAGAGACAATAGGAATGTGGGAGGGGGCGGGGGAGGGGTGATGAAAGGGGGGGTGGAGGCTGAGGAGTAGATCAGTGGCGATGAGGTGCACGATGATCCCGTTGAGGTGAGGGCCCAAGAATGTTTGTTTGTTGTTGTTTTACGTCCTAGCAACATCTAAGGTCATATCAGGATGGCTACCGCCTTGTGACAGTGCACACTCATGACTGCTCCACTGGAAAACCAGGCCGCCAGCACCGTGAGCTGATATCCTGCTCAGTCACATTATCCTGACACTGAGCCAACCAGTCCTTGCCCTATCCTAATAATGCCGAGCGCCAGGCTAGGAAGCGACAAGTATCAATTTTTAAGTCATTGGTTCGAACCCATAGACTCCTGGGTTCGGATCTCCTGATCTCCCAAAACAGGAGACGCACGCTCTACTCATTCGGCTATCCCTTCTGGTCGAGGGTCCAAGAGGAATTTTGCCTTGTGGACCTGAGAAAGATGAGATGGACACTTGTAGTGACAGTTTCATATGTGAGTATGGGACACAGGAAACAGGTTGACAGAACCATGTATCATGGGTATATTGTTATTCATGTGTCCTGTCATCAATTGATTGATTGATTGATTGGTGGTTGCTTTACGCCCGTGTCGGCAGCATAGGTCATATTCACGGCGAGAAATGTTTGTTTTTTGTTCAAACCATTGGTTTTACATGTAAAAGCAGACAATCAATTATGTGCCAATAGACTGTCATCAAAGGCACATGACGTGATAGCCACATCGGTAGAGTGCAGGCTTCCTGTGCGGAAAGTCGGAAGTTTGAAGCCAAACCGAGTCAAACTAATGACTTCCAGCATTGATACCTATCGCTCACTATCCTGGCACTTAGTATCACTAAGATATGGCAATAAGTATTTAACTCAATATCAGGCTAACGTGACTGAGTGGGAAATCAGGTTGTGGTGCTGGCAGCCTCGTCTACCAGTGGGGCAGCACTATAATGTTGCCATGAATGCACGCTATCACAAGTGGGTACCCATCCTGATATGATATTTGATGTTGCCAGGACGTAAAACCACAAGAAACAAACCAAGCAAACTTTCATCGAAGGAACCATCAAATGAAACAAAAACAGAGAAACTGTCTGTAAATGGCACAGGTTCACCGACGACAATGGTCGCTGATGACAGTTATATCTGGTTACGAAGTAATTCATTTATGACGATGTGATTTAAAAAAAAATTAAATTGTTAACGAACCATAACCGGCAACCCGCAGATTCCACCGGAAGTCATCAATAGATCTACACACCACGCACCAATGTGGGCTAAGCATTCTGGGGGTTTTGTCGTCCTCCAACCTCCACTCACTCGCTCACTCACCCTCTCTCTGTCTGTCTCCCTCTCTCTTATTCTTACACACACAATACAATCAAAGGAACAATTGAGAAAAAGGAACGTCCAATTTGTCAACGCGTCACCTTCATTTGCCGGCTTCCGGTCTGAATCCTAAGCACGCATGCGCGGGGAAACATTACAGGTCATTACTTAACGAGTCTCCCGCCCCTTCCCCTTCCCCGCCCCCATTCCCCTCCCCCCTCCTTCCCACAGCCCCACACCACTCAACAACAACCCCCTTACTCGCCCCCCCCCCCACACACCCGATCCAGCACTGCGCATAGATGTCTGCGCACGTCAACCGCCATGCGCATGCGCATCGGAAGCCGCGCATCCGGAAGGAGTGAATTGGATTGGTTGGCCTTTAGTTGTGCGTGTCTTCTCCTACTTAATTTGTCACTCTTTGTTAATTGATTTTTCTGTTCCCTGCTAACTCTTCTTTTTAGGTTTTCATTCTCTCTCTCTCTTTCTCTCTCTTTCTCTCTCTCGTTCTCTCTCTCTATTTCTCTCTGTCTCTATCCATGTCTGTTTATTTTTCTTGTAATTTCGCCGGCTACGGCTTGCCTCTCTCCTTCATGCAGTCTTTCAACCGATCCCATAATGCTTTGCGCTGTGTTCTAAAAATAGAACACTTCCCCCGCCCTCTGGTGGCGAGCCTCATAAGCTTTAGGTTTCTTCCTGTGACTTGATTGGTTGGTTGTTGGAATTTTACGTCCTGGCAATATCCAAGGTCATATCAGGATGGGTAGCGACTTTCAACAGTGCGCACTCATGGTGACTTTATATTATAGTGCTGCCCCACTGGGAACTCACACCACCAGCACCATGACCCGATATCCCACACAGTCACATTATCCTGACACTGAGCTAAGCAGTCCTTGCCCTATCCTATTAATGCTGAGTGCCTGGCTAGGAACTGACACGTATCAATTTTAAAGTCATTGGCTTGACGGAATCGTGAACCAAACTCCAGACCTTCCGAACGCGAGGCCCGCGCTCTACCGGCCACCGCGCCCGGTTATTGAGTTAATGGCGCCATCTTAAAAATGGTGCTGGTAGGTGGAATTTGGCAATGAGGCAATTGCTTGTTTTCGCTGACATCACCAGTGTGCGTGTATATTGTCAACAATTCCCAGTTTACATTATGAGGTGCCATTGTATTGGTAGCACCCTACCTTTAACCAGTGGTGACTGTTCAACAAGGTTCTTCTCTCAATTATGGGTTTGTTTATTCATTTATTCTTCTGAAGACTCTTAAAAAAAGTAAATGCAATGTTAAAAAGAACATACTGATTGTCTGGGGGTATGTTCACCCATATTACTTTTAATCTAGAGGCTTCAAATGCTATTTCCAGTCATTTCTGGAAGGTTCCATATACTAGGTTATTTTTGTGGGGTTTGGGGAAACTCCCCCGCAAACCTCCCCCCCTCCCACTAGCTACGGTCCTGACTGGTGAAGTTCAAGTAATATTTCTATATAATTCTGTTGTATTTTCCTTTTTGATACAGCCTAAATGGCAGTGTTTCGTAAAATCCCACCACTCCATGAAGACTATTTTACTGATTAGGTACCAAAATAGCGCATGTACCCATAGTGCATTGCGATATCGGTTTTGTGACGTCACTAGAAAAAAAACACTCATTGTAGCAGGCTCCAGTCAGCCATCCACAGCAAAGCATCCAATCTGTTGGTCAACATAAGTTTTGGGAGTCTAGATTCTTTAAGCCCCAGTCACACCTCACCGGATTGGAGGAACGGACAGAAACTGGACAATGTTTGGTGAAATACGGCAATGTATGGTTTATATACGGTTGGCATCCGGCGGGTCCGTTATCTGTCCAGTGGTGTCCAGCAGTGTCCGGTACAAGTTTTGAAAATGGACAAAACTTGTAGCAGACACCGCCAGACTGACATGTATGGTTGGTATCCGGTTTAAGTCCATTTAGTCCGTTTTGTCCGGTTCATGTCCGTTACCCATCGGTTATGTCTCCGGTTTGCTTCCTGAATATTCCATTGACAGTGTTGGGGGAATTCGGTCCGTCAGTTTTTTCAGCGCATCGGTGAACAGTCCAGTACGTGTGTGTCCATTTGGTGTTCAGTCTGTCCGTTTGACATTCAGTTGCCGTCTGGTTCTCATCCAGCTCTCATCCGTTGGCTATTCGTCAATGTACGTTCCTTGTCCATTTAGTGTCTGTTTCGTCCAGTGGCCGTTGCAACAGTTCGACACATTTCAATACATTTTGATACCGAACACCACCAAACTAGACAATTCTTCGTCTGGTGGTGTCCGGTACTTAGTCTGGTAAGGAGTGACTGGGGCTTTACCACGCTAACCAGAGAGTGGCAGAAATGTGGGGTTCGAGTCCCACTATAGACATGATGTGATAACCAGATGGGATGGCCGAATGAGTTAGAGCATCTGTCTCCCCTGTTTGTATATCGTGGGTTTGTGGGTTCGAACCCTGGTCGAGTCAAACCAATAACTTAAAAAATGATACTTGTCGCTTTGTAGCCAGGCGCTCAGGATTTTTAGGATAGGGCAAGAAGCAGTGGAATGAGGAAGACCAATTGTCCGCGATTGAATTTTCCCCTGCTTAAACAACTAATCTACCAACAACAACAACAATGTCCAGTATGACCATACAAATATCCACATTGACACAATCAATTAATCTTATTGCCAAAAAACACAAGAGATGGCAAGTAGTAGTTTCATTTACTTTGCTGCTTCAGTGTTAATCCCTGTGTTCCAGGGCGCTGCACCTGACGTATCGGAGGGTCGGGCGCAATGCATTGTGGGGTCACGTGATCCGCACCATTCACTAAACAATCTGGCCATTTGGTCAAATCAGAATGAATTTCTTGTTATGAATTGCACTTATGACATGGTCATATTAAAAAACTGCTTGACTAATTGATTTAACAATTTACATTTTAATTCCTTTATATAATGTACAATGGGATTTGGTTAGCAGAACTCCCCTCATATGGCTCCACTTTTTGTTATATTTGCTCAAAGTTCCGCTTTTAATTCAAAATTGATATACTTTTATATATTACATTAACAACATTGATTACATCAAAAACAATAATATATATAGACTAACAGTTTGGACTTGTAATTTCAACATATACAGGAATGAATGAACAAATATTGCATATTTTTTAATTTCGCTGCTAAAACGATGGAAAGTACGCGGGAGGGTTCTGAAAACGGGGAGGAATGTTAATCAGGGTCGACTGTAGCGGGCTGGTCACTGACGCGAGTGTGGAGGTGTGAAGGTGTGATGGGTGTGATGAGGCGGAGAGTGAGTGGGCGTGACTGCATCTTGGGGTTCTCTGTGTGTGGCACCTGGCCACCCACCTGTGTGAGGGACATCAAAGGGTGGAGGGATGGGCGGCCGCCTCTCAACACCCACACACACTGACACATCATCCCCGCACCCGCACATCCACCCACACGGTCGCCTCCCCCGTCTCAACACCCACACACTGACACACATCATCCCCGCACCCGCACACCCACCCACACGGTCGCCTCCGCCGTCTCAACACCAACACACACTGACACACATCATCCCCCCACCAGCACACCCACACAGTCGCCTCCCCAGTCTCAACACCCACGCACACTGACACACATCATCCCCCCCACCCGCACACCCACACAGTCACCTCCCCCGTCTCAACACCCACACACACTGACACTGTCGCCTCCCCAGTCTCAACACCCACACACACTGACACACATCATACCCCCACCAGCACACCCACACAGTCGCCTCCCCAGTCTCAACACCCACGCACACTGACACACATCATCCCCCCACCAGCACACCCACACAGTCACCTCCCCCGTCTCAACACCCACACACACTGACACACATCATCCCCCCAACCGCACATCAACAAAGTGGCCCCTCTATCCACACCCACACCAACACCAACACCCATACCAACACCAACACCCATGACAATACCAACACCAGCACCCACACCAGCACCCAGACCAACACCCACACCAACACCAACGCCAGCACCCACAGCAACACCGACATCAACACACATACCAAGACACACGCCAGTACCCCCACCAACACCCACACCAACATCCACACTAACACAACCATCCACACCAACACCCACACCAACACCCACACTAACACAACCATCCACACCAACACCCACACTAACACAACCATCCACACCAACACCCACACCAACACCCACACTAACACAACCACCCACACCAACACCCACACCAACCAACATACCAACACACATGCAAACACCCACACCAACACCGAAGCCAAGACCCACACCAACACCAGCATCCACACCAACACACAAACCAACACCCACACCCACACCTACACCCACACCAAGACCCACACCAACACCCACACCAACAACCACACCAACACCCATGCCAAGACCCACGCCAAGACCCACACCAATACCCACACCAACATCCAAAACAACACCAACCCCCACACCAACACCCACATCCACACCAACACACACCAACAACCACACCAACACCCATGCCAAGACCCACACCAACACCCACACCAACACCCACACCAACACCCACACCAACACCCATACCAACACCCACGCCAACACCCACACCAATACCCACACCAACACCCACACCAACCCCCACAACAACACCAACACCCACACCAACACCCACACCTACACCCCCACCAACCCCCACACCAACACCCCAATCAACACCCACACCCACACCAACACACACCAACCCCCACATCTACACCCCCACCAACACCCACACCAACCCCCACACCTACACCCATACCATCACCCACACCAACACCCACAAGCCCTCACAATTACCACACTAGCCTTCTTCGCGACGCTAGCTTGTCATTATTTATTAATTAATTCGCACAGATCACGCCAGACAGCAACACTATGACATAGCCTAATGAAATCGAATGGCAATTAAGCAATTATTAAGGAAGTATACAAGGTACAGTCAGACTTTGATGAATATGTCATTCTTATATATTAATAGAACACCCCTGTAAGTGTAATGCTGTAATGAAGTAGAGGCCTGTTACTAATAGGTGTCCACTAATAGTATTAGGTTTGTGCTAGGTAGTATAATGTCTAGTACACACCTACCATTTACGATTCGCGCACTAAAACTCGCGACTCGACCCGACCCGCTTAAAACTGAAAACGGGCCGATTCATTTTTCGAATCGCGAATCGCAATCGTAATCGGTCCGTTTTAGCCCTAAAAACTTAGTTTTATACGAGAATCGCAATCGCTAGGTGTGCGCGGGGAGCGCACACATAGCGATTTTTGTGGGCGAAACGGGCAGTTTTAGATCGTATACGGGAGGTGGGTGCGCACAAACGGTAGGTGTGTACCAGGCATTATGTAGATGCTGACAGTGATGATGTAAGCAGTAGGGAAACCAATCATTGGAGGTGGTGTTTCTGCTTCTCATTAGGAAAGTGTCATTAAAGTAATAGGTACATCATCTACATGATCAGTTTGTCAGTTCGTAGATGATGAGAACACAGCTACTTAAGGGGATTACAGTGGTGTGAGTGTTGCTTAAGTTTGGTGTCAGTGATCAGGGAGTAGTGCTGATGTTAGAGGGGGGGAGGAAGGAGGGAGGAGGGAGGAGGGAGGAGGGAGGAGGGAGGGGGAGGAAGAGGAAGAGGGATGAGGGATGAGGGAAGAGGGAGGAGGGAGGACGGAGGCGGGAGGAGGGGAAGGGAGGACGGAGGAGGGAGGAGGGAGGAGGGAGGAGGGAGGAGCGAGGAGGGAGGAGGGAGGAGGGAGGAGATGAGAATGTAAGGAGGGGGGAGGAGGGATGATGGAGGGGAAATGGAAGAAGGAGGATGGAGGGGGGGGGGGAAGACCGAGGAGGAAGAGGGGAGGAGGGAGGAGAGAGGAGGGAGGAGGAGGGAGTAAGGAAGGGAGGGAGGATGGAGGGGGAAAGAGCGAGGATGAGGGAGGAGGAAAGTGGAGGAGGGAGGAGAGAGGGGGAGGGAGGAGGAGGGGAGGAGGGTGGAGGGAGCAGGGCAGAGGGAAGAGGGAGGGGGTGAGGAGGCAGGGGGCAGGAGGCAGGAGGCAAGAGGGTTGAGGGGATGAGAGAGGAGGGAGGAAAGAAGAATGGCGGCGGGGAATAGATGGGGAGGTGGGAGAAGGGAGAAGGGAGAAGGGGGAAGATCGGGGGGAGGAGGTAAGAGAGATGGGGTAGGGGGGAAGGGGAGGGAGGAGAGGGAGGAGGGAAGTGGGAGGTGGGTGAGGGAGGAAGGAGAAATGTGGACGGAGGGAGGAGGGAGGAGGGAGGAGAGATGGGGGAGGAGGGATGGGGAGAGAGGAGAGGGATGGGAGGGAGGAGGGAAGTGGGAGTGGGGAGGATGAGGGAGGGCGGTGGTGCTCAAAGTGGGGCTGGGTTGAGACAGCTAGTCAGTCAGTCATTGTCAGGCCGTCCTTGACTCCACCTGGTCACACTCTGATCAAAGCTGACGCGCCCTCTGTCGGCATTCCACTGGCCGGAGGGCCGAGTCCGCCCCTTATGAACCTGTAGGTGGCGCGGCGACTATGACCAGACCAAACCCTCCTACTTGGAGACCAAGTAACCCGACTGAGTGAGTGGCTTGGAGGGTTCTATGCCATGTAGTCAAATATGGCGATATTCATTCAACCCAAGACCTAGATAAAAGATTCACCCGGTGCTTGTAGTACATGGGTGAACGACAACGTAGTGTAAATACAGGCGAAAATAGCTTTAGTATGGAACAGGAATTAGAAACTGTGGTTCCAGGATCAAATGGCTACGTATATTGGCACGGATTTGGTGAAATGGGAGAGAATGCAAAAAGATAAGATGGCGGCCATAGAATGCCATCGATTTCACTTTTAAATATTATTAAACTAGATATGTTATTGTATTTTTCAACTCAAAGGTAGTGGGGAAATAGAATTTTTGTTGCTTCTTAGATTGTGAAATTAGGCTCTCATTTCATTTCCCCGCATGTTTGACCGTTTTTATATAGGGTTGGTATTCACCCATGTACTGCGAGTACCATGTGAATCCTTTATCTACCTGAGACCATGCATGCTCTTTTCAACTAATGTAAAACAAGAAGCGATCCTAGCTTTCTTGAGGGCGGCAGGATTATACCGCCTCGTACAGTTCATTAAAACAATTTTCACCAATTTATCTAGGATTTTACTTGGCTTCAAATTTGTTGTTACTGTAATTGTGACCCTTTGACTTCAAAAGTATCTCTCGACACACAGTTGATTGTGTGTTTTTGCATTCTCTGTAAAAGCGACGACCTGATAATAATATGACAGAATAAGATTCAAACAATTCTCACCGTGATTATGGCCTTTGCTGCCGACACGGCGTTAAGCAATCACCACTAACTAACTAACTTCAATCCGAGACCTGCCGTGTGTGTGTGTCTGTGAGTGTGTGTGTGCATGCTTGGGGAGGTGTGTGTTGGGGGGTGAGGGGTGGAGGTGCGGGGGTTGGTGGGTGGGTGGGTTCTCACACTGCTTGCTAGTTTCTAATGAAGTCTCAGGCGACATGCCAAGCGCCAGGCTAGGAAGCGACAAGAATCAATTTTATAAATCATTTTGGTTTGACTCGACCTGGAAGCAAACTCCCCATCTCTCGCATGCGAGGCCTGCGCTGTACCGATTAGGCCACCGCGCCCGGTAATCCCGGTTATAAACGATAACCTGAGAGAGGCGGGAGTCATCCATATGTGACGGGCATTAGTTTGGGTCGAATTCAACGGTCGTATAGTCTTTAATCGCATGTACATAATTATGTATATTTTGATCAAGTGATTTTATTATTAATATTTGTTGTTTATGACGCACATATTGTTCCAATTAAAGTTTCGCTATATGCCTCGAGTTCAAACTAGAATCAATCCTTGCAACCCGATGCAACGCAAAGATAAACGAAGCCACACCAGGTTAGCATCGTCACTGGGATGTTTATATTTATACTCGTATAATGCGTTATACATCACACATACATCAATATATATATATATATATATATATTATAACATGCAAGTTAAGGTGGTTAGACCTTAAGGGGCTGCTGTTATATATATCCACATAATAAATTATATAGTACATATATATATGTTGTATAATAACCCAGAATTCCATACTAGCTCCTCACACCCAGCCACCAGTAATCGGGTGGTGGGGCCTCGGGCTAGTCATCTACTGCTCCAACCTACTCAACCTCAACTCCAATGCTGGTGCCACTGCTCGCCTTGCTCATTATCCTGGTTCACTTACCGCCAAAATATATATATCTTGAAGTGCCTTTAGTATTCCAGGAACATACCCATGGGCATAATCGATTAACACGACCCGGGCGACTCAGGTCATCCGAGTTGCTAGAATTTCAAATCGAACACCGCGAGTGGAGTTGACAAAAACATGTGCCGTGGCCAAAACGACCCGACCCCAGTAACCTACCACTTGGCTGAGGTTGGCTAGGAATGATGATGTCACATTTGTCCAGGTACTGTCCTGCAGGATAACAGCTACCAGTACCAGTCCTACATGTTGTTTTTTTGGTAATAACACAGACGGGATGGCCGAATGAGTTAGAGCATTCGTCTCCCGTGTTGGGTTTTTGTTTGTTGTTGTTTTACGTCCTAGCAACATCTAAGGTCATATCAGGACGGGTACTGACTTGTGACAGTGCGCACTCATGGCGACTTTATAGTGCTGTCCCACTGGGAAACCAGGCCGCGGGCACCATGACCTGGTATCCCACTCAGTCACATTATCCTGACACTGAGCACACCAGTCCTTGCCCTATCCTAATAATGCCGAGCGCCTGGCTAGGAAGCAACAAGTATCAATTTTAAAGTCATTGGTTTGACTCGACCGGGACTCAAACCCACGACCCCATGATCTACCAGCACGGGAGACGGACGCTCTAACTCATTCGGCCATCCCGTTGGTCTCCCGTGTTGGGAGATCGTGGGGTCGTGGGTTCGAACCCTGATCGAGTCAAACCAATAACTTACAAATTGATACTTGTTGCTTCCTAGCCTGGCACTTGGCATTATTAGGATAGGGCAAGGACTGGTTGGCTCAGTGTCAGGATAATGTGACTGAGTGGGATATCAGGTCATGGTGCTGGCGGACTGGTCTTCCACTGGGGCAGCACTATAAAGTCCCCATGAGTGCGCACTGTCACAAGTCAGTACCCGTCCTGATATGACCTTAGATGTTGCTAGGACATAAAACAACAACAAACAAACAACAAACAGATTAATGAAATAGAAATATAACTAAACCATGCAATCATAACATACTTTAAATCCTAGTTTGCTGTAGTTATATCGGTTATTAAAAAATAAAAAGTTTTGGATTAAGCCACCATTTTTTCCACCCACAGCGTGGAGAAGCGTATTCGATTATTCGACCCGAGTCTGTAGGATGAGTGCATGCAGCAAAAAGTGACTCGGGTGACTCGAGTTGATTAATCGATTACGCCACAAATGTACATTGGAAACAATTAATATTTTGTTAAATGATATGAAAAAACACCATATTTAATGATAATATATGCAGCTAATGGCTACACAGTGTGTGAAGATCACCATGGTGTGCTTCTCCGATTGCCAACTCTCCGGATTTAAGCTGCGGTTATTTGTGGATTTTTACCTCCTCCCCATCTGAAACACACATCCCCTACCCTGTCATACACCTTCTCCTGAATGTATTGGGTGTCAGTCCCCGCTGACACTCAAATACATTTGACTAAGTTATGTTGATTTGTTGGTCCTGCACCAACTATTTTACATTGCAGACAGTATGCATGACCTTTTAACAAAAGTAAAACAAGAAAACATTTGAGCCTTTTTGTGGGCAGCTGGTCTATACCACCTCATATATTTTACTAAATACATTTGATCAATTTCTAATAAAACCTTAAAGTTTTTGTCAGGAATTTCCCTTGGCCACAAATATATAATTGTGAGCTTTTTAATTTAATGAGTCCCTATTGACATATAATTGATTGTATGCTTATACATTATATGTAAAAGCTACGGTCTGAATAAAAAAACAAAAAGTTCTCGCCGTGAATATGGCCTATGCTGCCGACAAGCAACCACTAATCAATCAATCAACCTACCCCTTCCCCCATCCCATCACACTTTCCACACCATGTCACACACACTTTCTCCACCCTGCCACACACACCTTCCCCCCACCCCCCACCCCCACCCCCATAGTTGGGAGATCGGGGTTCATGGGTTAGAACCCTGGTCGAGTCAAACCAATGACTAAAAGATGTATACCTGTCACTTCCTAGCCAGGCACTCGGCATTATTAGGATAGGACAAGGACAGGTTGGTTCAGTGTCAGGATAATGTGACTGAGTGGGTTATCAGGTCATGGTGCTGGTGGCCTGGTCTCCCATTGGGGCAGCACTATAAAGTCGCCAAGAGTGCGCACTCTCACTAGTCAGTACCCATCCTGATATGACCTTAAATGTGCTATGACGTAAAGCAACAACACACAAACAAATCCCCCCATAGCCCAGTAAGAAACATTCACCCCATCCTGTCACACACCTCCCTCCCCCCACCCACACACCTCGTCAACTACCTCCGCTACCCTGCCACACACAGGCTTCCCCAGCCATGTTATACCCACAATCCCGCGGTCCTGCTATGGCCTTAACATGTTTCAGGACGTAAAACTCTAACATAGTAACATTACAACCAACCAACCCGCACTTCCACTTTGTGCCTTTCTCACAAGCACCCCCCCCCCCTGCCCCCCATCCCACACACACTCTGTCACACCTCCTCCCACCTTGTCACATATCTGCCACATCGTGTCACACACACACACCTCCTTCCTCTACCCCATCAAGCACACATACACACATACACACACACTCCCCTTCAAGCCTCCCCTACCACATACCTGCCCCCCCCCCTCCCCGCCCCACCTCCCACACCTACCCCGGTGCACCGGGCGCGGCGCGGCGCAGCGCGGGGCGGTGCGACGCGGCGCCGTGCTTACGGGGCGGTCATTGTTTGGCGTAATTAGATTAGGGCGCCGGTCTAAGTGCGCCCGGGCGCCGCGTCGACACACTTGATGGACTCAATGGGGCGTGCGTCGCTCATCAATGTCAATTCTTCTTGAGACACCGCGCTAATCACGTCAGCGCGCCGAGAGAGAGAGAGAGAGAGAGAGAGAGGGGGGGGGGGTGAGAGGGGGGGGGGGGAGAGGGGCGTCTGCGTCTGCGTCTGCGTCCGACGCCTGCTCCCAGGCGCCCGGCGCCCATTATTTTCTTACGCGGAAAAGCGGCGGTAAGAAAGATGGCGAATTTCACGCGTGGTTTTGTGCGCTCTTTGTTTGCGCGTAACGACGTCACGTGGTGCCGGGTGCGCGGCGCACGCTGGGTAATGACGGCGGACACGTCATTAGGCGCGCCGTAATCCGCGCCGCGCCGCGCCGCGACAAGGGGTGTGTGTGGGTGTGTGTGGGTGGGTGGGCGCGGGGGATGTTCGGTGGTATATAGTGTGATATGTAGGGCGGTGTAGACTGTGGTATATATGGCGGTATATACTGTGGTAAATATGGTGGTATATATGGTGGTATGCATGGTGGATATACTGTGGGTATGCACTGCAGTATAAACGGTGATATATACGGTGGTATATATTGTGGTATATAATGTGGTGTATATGGCAGCATACATGGTGGTTGGTATATGTGGTTATATATGCGGTGATATATACAGTGATGCACACAGCAGAATATATGGTGGCATACATAGTGGTATATATATGGTGGTATATGGTGGTATATACAGTGATATATATGGTGGTATGCATGTCAGTAAATATGCTGGTATACATGGTGGCACACGCAATGGTGTACATAATGGTATATACAGAGGTATGCATAGTAGTATATACGGTGGTATATACGGTGGTATATATGGTGGTATATACAGAGGTATACCTGGTACAGTGGTAGTATATATCATTATATGGTGGTATATATGCAATGGTATGTGCGGTGATGCATACAGTGATAAATAGCTGGTATACAGTGTTAGATACGGTGATATATGCGGCGAATTTACAGTGATATACAGAGTGATATATACAGTTGTATATACCATGATATATCATCATCATCATCATCATGCTGTCGGTCATGATGCGACAAAGACTGCTTTCATTACTTGACTGCGGCTCTTATTTGTGCGGTTGTACATTTCATGAAAGCTGCCTGCAAAAGTGTTGAAGTGCTGCTGGCTTTTGCAACTTACCAGCGGCACTCTCTCGGGGAGCAAATAGAGGTCTCACACCGGCAAGAACATGTCCAGACAGGCGCAAAGCTATTTGTCCCTGCACTGGCTGGTCTGAAGATATTGGGAGTTCCATACATCAACCGCCCTTGATGCTGCCACAGTGACATGGTTTTCTGTTCAGGGTTTGCTCCCTTAGTCTTCGGTTCTGTCAAGAACCTGTACCACAAGGCAGTGGTTTACAACTCTGCAGGGCAGGGGCGTCAACTCCCTGAGCTATTGCCATACCTGCATACCCATCACCGTGATATATACAGCAGTATATACGGTATAGGGCAGTTCATGGTCTAGTTGTTACATGCATACCCGACCATGGGGCTTCATTGCGTTATTCATACGATAGACTAAGCTTCAGCTCTGCCCACAGTCCTCTCTCCATACGGTTTGTTTGTTTATGTTTTACATCTTAGCAACGTCATTGGTCATACCAGGACAGATATCCACTTGTGACAATGCACACTCATGGCGACTTCATAGCACTGCCCCACTAGGAGATCAGGTCACTCGCACCAGGACCAGATATCCCACCCAGTCACATTATCCTGACACTAATAATGCCTAATAATGCCTAGTAATTCCTAATAATGCCGAGCGTCAGGCTAGGTAGTGACAAGTCTCAATTGTGTATGTCAGTGGTTTGACCTGGCTGGGATTCGAACTCCCGACCGTCCGCACGGGAAGCCTGCGCTCTGCCAATTCGGCCACCGCGTCAGGGCCTCTCCACACGGCATGCTGCTTATTTGCATATCGTTCCAGTGCTGTTCTATTTTTGTGTTCTCTTTCTGATTTTTTGACATAGAAGCTCTTGGGGGATGTGCTTTTAATTATTTATTTAATTATTCCACTTTCCGTTTCTAAATTCTAGTGCTTTATCTACAGAGAGACCGTGCTGCCATTGGATAATGGATTTTTCATTGATCTTTCATTGATCTTTCATTGATCTTTCATTGCTCGAGCGTCCTTACTCAGGAATATATTAAGTTCATTTTAAATCCATTCACCATGTCGCCATAATAGATTTGTGCAACTAGAGAAATAACTAACATCATTTTATTGTATATATATATATATTTCTCTACATGATATGTAATTGAAATAATGCAAGACCGACATACTTTATAGTGAGATTTATTATTGTCTTTTTGTATCGTTACATTTCAGAGTTCAGAATGTCATAATTTCAAGGCTTACAGAACTTAGTCCAACCGTATGAATATTCTTACAGCATGGGTGGGTGGGATGGTAAATAAAGGCAGTCATAGTGTATATGTTGATGGAGCCGCAGCCGAGGTCGAAGTGATTTGAAAGGCGGGCTAGTCAGTTAACGAGAATTTCTACACTAGGCGGCGCGAGGCATTGGCCAGCGGCTAGACTTTAGTTCCATAAATAGAATACGAGATGCTTTGTATCCAAATAGTACTAGTCATGAAACGTCGTTCGTGCATATTCAATTACCCATGTTCCCATAACATGATCAATTAATGATATATATGTATAAATAATTGAGTCATTCAAAGGTGTATCTGATTCTGAATTACGAACCCACGCTCTAGATGAGTAGCTTATATATTACATATGATTGGTTTATAATTTATATATTACATATAATATATTAGATATAAATATATATATATTATAAGGTGATCAAAATATACCGGGAATATAATACATATAAACATATACCTGGTATAAATTGATCATGCTATATAGAGAGAGGAATGTGAATTTAACCGGAGGGAGTTCCAATTGTTGGTCACGTGACAGAGTTCCCCTGCCTCTCTGTCCGATTTATTTTGCAACTACTTCCCAGTGGATCCAGTCAAATACCGCTGGCGCCACCCGGTGGACAAATAACACACTAAAGTCTCGCGGTAGAAGTCGAAATAAGCAATCACCACCTCTGTGTGTATGTGCTGGTTATAGGGTCATACATTAGGTAATTTGTCATCAAATGTCTTACATTATATGGCTTTATATTCAGTACACATTATCTTCAGAATAGAACTTGGTGATTTTCCGGAGTGTCATAGATGGTATGACTGATTTCTATGTTCATGACAATGTTTACCAAGTGCACTTTGCTGTGTCGCTATGTTGCTTCGGGTTCCAAATATGGGATCATGTTGTAACCCGATGCAACGCAGTTTTATCCGAATCGATCTATTACTATTGGCATTGATCAAAGTTGTATAGTCCAATGTTTTTGAGGACTGTTTCTGTTAGTTTTCTTTGATAAATATATTGAATTGATTGTTATAATATATCTCCCTTTACTTTGAAGTAACTTTTATTTTAAATGGCTACGTCTTGAGATATTTGAAGTGTGGACATGTAAAATTAGTTTTGGCAGACATACCAAAACTCTGACAGTCTAGGCTGAAGCAGTAAGATGTTCTATTAAATTCCTTAGTATTCCTTTCTATTTGGCAACACGTGTTTATTAAGTGTATGAGTATCTAAGCTACATGTACAGAATCAAATCTAGATAATTGTTTTGATTTTGAAAATTTGATGCTTCTTTGGACTATGGAGACTTAATTTATCTAAGTAATTTTCGCTAGATAAGACAGCTACCTATATATATATATATATATATATATATATTGCATTATCATTATTATGTAAATATAAATGAGGGAGGTATTCATATATTTGGTTATATATCTGCTATTTTGTATTTCACTGTTAGAGTTTTCCAGACACTTCCTGGGGTCACCTGGAGTCGTTTCATTTAACACGTCCAACTTAATCAATGCCAATCATAAGCCGGTTTTTGCACATACATCCTTCATATATATATGTACTATGTAATCTATTACGTGGATAAAAATAATGACAGTCCTTTAATGTTTCTCAGCAACCACATTAAAGCTGCATAGTCCGATGAAATATCAAATTTTCAAACCAAACCAATGATCTAGATTTGATTTGACATATCTAACTTAGATACTGATGCACTTATTAAGCATTTGTTTCTACGTAGAAGGCAATACTGAGTAAATTTAACAGAACCTCTTACTGCAGAAATCTATGGTGTCAGACTTTAGGCAAGCTTGTCAAAACTAATTTTCCATTTTTGCACTCAAAATATCTAAAAAGTTTACTATTTAAAATAAAAGTAACTTTGAACTAATGTAAAGTAAATACTAGTGTCCGATCTAATATATTTATCTCAGAAAAAATATGGAAATTCAAAACCATCGGACTAGGCAACTTTAACCTCCATGTTATTCACTGGAGAGTGAATTAACATTCTCTCCTCCTCGCCTCCTCTACACCGTGAGCCAACTGTCAATCTGCTCACTTTCAAAGCTAACAGTGATAATAGTAGTGTAGTGGTCTGCACTGACCTCTCAGGCAAGTAACCACATAGACAGGTAGGTGTGGGGAGTGTATTGATATCAGGGAGCCTAGGTGGTGTAATGGTTAGCACACTGGCCCGGAATGCAAAGAGATGTGGGTTCGAGTCCCGCTCTAGGCGCAGTATTTCCCATTTTCATCACCCCCACGACACTGGTTGCCGTGATCAGGATCCTGTACAAGCTTTGCGCTGTATGGTTGTTGAACCTACCCTGTGTATGTATGTGTTAGTGCATTGCCTGTATGTATGTAATTGTAAGCATTACAAGACTTACAATTCCAGGGGGACGAGTGTAGTGGTCTGCACTGACCTCTCAGGCAAGTAACCACATAGACAGGTAGGTGTGGGGAGTGTATTGATATCAGGGAGCCTAGGTGGTGTAATGGTTAGCACACTGGCCCGGAATGCAAAGAGATGTGGGTTCGAGTCCCGCTCTAGGCGCAGTATTTCCCATTTTCATCACCCCCACGACAATAGCAATGCATCGTGATATCTTCCCCCTCTCCCTCCTCCCCCTCCAACACACCCCACACACCACCACACCGCTCACCACACAGACACCCTCCTCAATCTTCCATTTCCGTTCTCCTCCCGCAGGTGTGGTTCCAGAACCGACGCGCAAAATGGCGCCGACAGGAGAAGATCGAGTCGAGCAAGCTGAACGAGAACTTCCCGATGACCTGCCTCACTTCGCGCTCGTCCACAGTCCTCACCTCAGCGCTGCCGCTCGACCCCTGGCTGACGCCGCCCATCGCCAACGGTACCCCGCTGCACTCCCTTCCAGGCTTCTTCGCGCCCGGCGCCTACCCCAACTTCCTGTCCTGCCCGACCACGTCGGCATCGGTCGCGTCGCTCAGTCCCGGGCTTTCGGCTCTTCCCGCTTTTGGTACCATCACCGTCAGCGCCGCCGCGCACGCGCACACCAACACGCACGCGCACGCGCACGCGCACACGGCGGCGCTCACTTCCGGTTTGTCCCCGGGACACCTGCATACTGGCGGGGGCGGCGGCGGAAGTATTATCAGCGGCGGCGGTGTTGGGAAGATGGACACCGGAAGTGGAGGAGATCCTGACTCACGCAGCTCGAGTATTGTCAGTTTGCGCATGAAGGCGAAGGAGCACATGGAGATTCTGGGGCGGGGTCTGGCGGGGCAATGACTATCTCGACCTTAGCGCGACTAGCACGGCACCTGTGTGCTGATTGACCTTTGAGCACTTAATGACTGCTTAGTTAGATATTATGTATTACTTGATACTAGCTGGTCTCGGGAGGTAAGTGTGCGTGTGTAGTGTGGGTGAGGGGGGGGGGGAGTGTAATGAATAACGAGCCAAGCCCTAGGCCTCCATTCACAATACCGCAACTGCCCTTCCTTCCTTCTTTCCTTCCATCACATTCCATGTCTTTCTAGTTGTGCCCTTCCATGTCCTTTCATGCCCCTTCAATGTCCTTCCATGCCCCTTCATTGTCCTTCCATGCCCTCAGCTTCTAATATCCTGGTCTAAGTCATCCCAGCACACACCCTCCTCCCCCTCGCCGTACCCCCCCCCCCCCCACCCCACCCCCTCGGCCGGGGCTTGCGGCTGCGTTCTCCTGTGTAAGAGGTCCATGGAACTATCGGTGAAACCTGGGCGCCCCCTTCCGGATAATTATGGGCGCATAATCTGATGAAAGTATCATTCTTTTTTTTTTTTAATTCTTTTTTTTTTTTTTTTTTTTTTTCGCCTGCCCCCCCCCTTCTTTTTATAAAGTCAAAGCCCTTACTTAGATTAAACGCCCCCTTCCGGATAATTGTGGGTGCATAATCGGATGAAAGGATCTTCTTTTTTTTCTTTTTTCTTTTTCTTAAAAAAAAGTCAAAGCCCTTACTTACTTAGATTAGGCGCCCCCTTCCAGATAATTATGGGGGAATAATCGCATGAAAGCATCATTCTTTAAAAAAAAATTAAATCAAAGCATTGACCTATATTTGGCCCTGTATATCCAACTTAGATACTGGGCATTCACTAAACATGCATAGCTGCATAGAGTGGAATGCAAAGTCAATTTAATAGAACTTACTACCTGCTGAAGCCAATGCTGTCCAGTATTTCAACATGCACACCAAAATTGATTTGGCATGTTTTCACTTCAAATATCTAAATTAGCAATTTAAAGCTGCACAGCCCCATGATGAAGAATCTCATTTTTTAAATCAAAATAATTCTTTTGATTTGTTTCTATGTATCTAACTTAGATAGTGTTGCACTTATTAAACATTTGTCACCACATAAAAGGGAATACTGAGGCAATTTAATAGAACCTGCTACTGCAGAAACCTGTGGTGTCAGAGTTCTGGCGTGCTTCCAAAAATTATGTGTGCATGGTTGCACTTCAAATATCTCAAAAGTTAGCCATGTAAAATAAAAGTTACTTCAAAATAAAGTAAGGTTGATTATAACCATCAACCTAATATATTTATCTCAGAAAATGACAGAGACTATAAACCAGCGGACTATGCAACTTTACATAAATATCATTCCAAACAAAAGTACACTAGATTATAATGTTCAACCAATTATATTTATTTCCGTTAAAATGGCAGAAACTACAGAAATAAACAACAGTAAAACCTGTCTAAGTCGGCCGACCATCGGACCGACTTTAACTGGTCCATTAAGGATGGTGGTCGGTTTAGGGAGTTAAAAAAAATCATTACAATGGTATTGTAAAGGGGATCATTTGAGACCCAAATAAAGCGATCGATATAGGGGAGTGGTTGATCTGTGGAGGTGGTCGGTTAGAGGGGGCTTACTGTATCTGCTTTATACAACTTTAATAAGAATATTCCAATTCGGAGTGCTTCCACTGCCACTTTTATTACCGGGGCTCTTTGCCAATCACTGCAACCTTGTGTAAAGTCCACGGCTGGAATCTCTGGTTGTGTAGGCAGGCTATACCTATTTTACACTTGGTTTCAATAGGAATTTAGGTCAAGTGGCTCAACCCCCCCCCCCCTTTGTTTAATCAGAGGGCTACCCCCCCCTCCCCCATTCAACATCATAAATTGATTGCATCTTGGTCATTAGGAATCATTGCTTAGGGAAACAATGCATTCAGAGTAGATCTTACTTTTCCACTAATTGTGATTTTGACGCGGAGTGAATTAGACTGAGATTGATAATTGATATTGCTCCATATGTACAGCTTCGCTTGATTGAAACCTTGCATTTCAACTTTGTCACTTTGATGTTGATATACTTCATGAAATCTACATACATCCTATGAAATGAACATCCTTTTGCAACAGGCATATATATATAAGTAATGCCTGGTACACACCTACCGTATACGATTCGCGCACTAAAACTCATGACTCGACCCGACCCGCTTAAAACTGAAAACGGGCCGATTCATTTTTCGACTTTTGTGTGCGAAACGGGCAGTTTTAGATCGTATACGGTAGGTGGGTGCACACAAACGGTAGGTGTGTACTAGGCATAACACGTTGATGTGATAATACCAATGTATACTACATAGTCCGATGAAAGCATCAACTTTTCAAAACCCAAAGCACTTATCTAGATTTTAGTCTACTGAGCTAACTTAGATACTGGTTCAATTATTAAACATTTGGCGCTACATCGAAGGGAATAATAGTGAGATAATTTAATAATAATATAGCAGGTCAATGATGCAGCCTGTAGTGTCAGCGTTTTGACGTGCTTGCCAAAATCAAATTGGCATGTTTGCACTTCAAATATATTTAATGATACCCATTTAAAATAAAAGGTGCTTCAAATTAAAATAAGTTTTTTTGGTTTGTATGTTTGTTGTTTTACGTCCCATGTACATCTAAGGTCATATCAGGATGGGTACCGACTTGTGACAGTGCACACTCATGGCGAGTATATAGTTCTGCCCCACTGGGAAATCAAGCCACCAGCACCATGACCTGATATCCCACTCAGTCACATTATCTTGAGACTGAGCTAACCAGTCCTTGCCCTATTCTGTTAATGCCGAGCGACAGGCTAGGAAGCGACAGGTATCAATTTTTAAGTCATTGGTTTGACTCGACCAGGGTTCAAACCCATGAACCTATGTGTTCAGATCCCCCGATCTCCCAAAACAGGAGACGGACGCTCAACTCATTCGGTCATCCCGTCTGGTCTTATAACAATCAACCTAATATATTTATCTCAAGATTGTACAGAAACTCAAAACCACTGGACTATGCAATTTTAAACAACGGTAATTATTTCAAGCAGTAAATATTGCTGCTTTTATAAGGTATTTATTACACACGGAAGCGCCTTAAATGGCGGATACATGCGAGTGGTAAAAACCAAAGGTTTTAAGTTAATGGTTATTTTTATTGATGAATATATATTACTTTACTTTGTGTTGAAGTACATATTATTATAAAAGGTGAAATTCCGATATATTTTGTGGTGAAAGCATGCCAAATAAATGCTGATGTGCATGCGCACCAAAATATTGGCCAGAGCCTTTGTTTACCCAATTACCAGTGTAGCAGAGTAGCACAGGAGCACCCCACTAGAATATTGGTTTAATGAGTGCAGCAATATATCTAAGATGAATATATAGGGTTAAATATAGGTTTGGCTTAGAAAGGTTTATGCTTTCATCGGAGTATGTGACTTTAACTATCCTTGTTTGGCTGACATTTCTCAACGCTCAGAAGCCTTAACTGGACAACGTCAGATGGTATTGAGTTTCTGTCACTTTTATTAAATAAATATATTTGATTGATCATTCGTATCTACTTTACTTTAGTTTGAAGTAACTTTTATTTTAAATGGCGAACTTTTGGGATATTTGAAGTTTGTTTAACGACCAGCAGCCCAAAATGTAAACATGAGTTATTGTGGCGGGATATTTGAAGTCCAAACATGTCAAATTAATTTTGGCAAGCACGCCAAAACTCTGACACCAAAGGCTTATGCAGTAACAGGTTCTATTAAATTGCACCGGTATTCCCTTCTATGTGGCGACATATGTTTAATAAGTGCACCACTATCTAAATTAGACATGTAGAGGAGAATGTTGATAATTGTTTTGATTTTGAAACTTTGATACTTTATCGGACTATGCAGCTTTAAATAAAGGGGACACCAGAGTAGATGTCATATAAACATAACTATCGAAGCTTGGTAGCTAAGTTCTCCTCATTGTGTAGTCTCCAGTCAGCTCTGACACTGTGTCACATGCATTCATGTATAAACCGACACCCTCCTCAAAACGAAAGTGCTTACGACTGCGCATGGGCAGACGATAGTGTGTTACTGTGGCACCGGAAGTCACGTGAGCAGAGTTTGGAGCCAATGAAACCTTTTCAATTTCACAATCGGCTGTGCTGAGTAATTAAAATGCGTACATTAAATAATCAATTGACATTAAATTAATTAAATGAATAAATAGTGCATTAATTAATTAATTCATATATAATAAATAGTCCCATGTTTTCACGTCCTATTTGTATATATATATTAAATCTCGCAGTGATTATTGGTTAAGTGATTAATTAATTCATCCCTGGAATGCGTGTATTGATTAGTACACTTACATAAGCTTAGTTACTTAATTAATTAGATATGTGCTTTGGAATATATTGATGATTTTGTGATTAATCAGCTAATCATTATATCGAGCCGATCATTTTGGGAATGACCTTCGGCAGAAACTCCCAATAACTGAGACATTGAGGAACTGTCCCGGAACAAAATGTGGGAGAAATGTCACCGGGACAAGAGCATTGTTTCAAATGCTTAGCTGATCAAAGAATGTCTGTATATAATATTCCCTGAAATATTAATGGAAAGTCGGTGGTGTAGGTTACTTAGTGTATGTTGCAATGTGTGCCCCCGAGTTGCTATATTTCTACATCTGCTAGCTATATTTGATTATATATACATAATTATATATATAAATATATATATGTTATATGTTCGTACATAATTTGCATATAATTATATTGATATATTTAAGTACTTATTTATTTTTATATCTAAATACACTTATATTTATTATGTTTACATTATATATATGTCTATATATATTCATATACATTTGATAAATATATATTTATATATAATATATGTACATATTCTTTATATTTATTTACATAAATCTATATGAATCTATATATATATAGATGTATTATATATATTTGTTTATTTATATTTATATATCTATATATATTTATATATATATCTATATATTTATATATATTCATATATATTTATAAATATTTATATATATTTACATATATTCATATATATTTACATATATTTATATATATTTACATATATTTATATATATTTACATATATTTATATATATTTACATATATTTATATATATTTACATATATTTATATATATTTACATATATTTATATATATTTACATATATTTATATATATTTATATATAATTATTTATATATATATATTTATATATAATTATTTATATATATATTTGTATATATTTACATATATATGTCTATACTTATATATGTATATATTATTTGTATATATATATTTATATTTATATTCATATTTATATATATTTATGTATATTTACATATAATTATTTATATATATATATGTATACATTAACACATATATATGTATATACATATATATGTATATATTATTTGCATATATATATTTATATTATATTCATATTTATATATATTTATGTATATTTACATATAATTATATAACTCTGCAAATGTATAAGTGTAATTATATATCTTTACATGCATGTACATATACATATAAAACATACAGACATTTGGCTGTCAGTGTCCGTGTTGCTATGTGCATTAATGTCGGCAGTTCTTACTTTTCGCTATGTCTGTTATGAGTTCCATGAATACTGTGTGCACGCTCATGAATATCATCGTCATTGGAACAAGTTGGTGTTCTCTGTGGCAGATTGGTTAGAGTGGCTGACTTTTTTCTAGGTCAGACTCCTAATCTGAAGGTCAGTGGTTTGATTCCCTTTGCCGCCACCTCTGCCAATCTGGATTTCCGCCGCTGTGTAAAACTTACAGCATCATCAAAGGCCAGTTTCTCTCATACCATGTCTATGTAGTGTGGGAGGTTAACAATCCCTTGGGTCGGTAAAAGTGTAGGCTCGGGTCGGGTTTTCTATCGACAAACTGTGTAATGGTGAAAACAAGTCTATTCAGACTTATCCATGATAGGCAGTATAAATCTTCAAGGAAGATGGAGGAGGTCTCAGTCATCAACTAGACATAGATGATGCCACTCCCCATCGTCATTACAAGTCATGTTCTGCAAATTACCAGATGTTTCTCAGGCTGTCTTTGACTGGTTATGAACATCCATTAAATGGCGTATTGACTTTGAAAGGCTGTCCAAGTCTTCAGTGTCCTTTCTTTATTCGTGGAATTTATCATTAATTAGTTTGACTGAGCAACACTATCACGCTAGAGCCGAAGGGCCAGCGGTTTGACAGTGATCTTGTTATTTAATTGAATAAAATCGTCACCAAGAAAATGAAGCTACCAAAGACATTTGCTATGTTTAATTTGGATTTCTATTTTCACTTGCTATAGGTTATATATAAAGCATATATTTAGATGCATATATGTGCATCCATATGTGTATACATCCGAATACATGTACGCATAGTTATATGAATGTATATTTATGCTATATATTGGGTCAGAATACTGGAAGGGAAGATAGAAGGAGAACAACATGGATGGACAACATCACTGAGTGGACAGCAATGAGCTATGTGGAATGCGTGACAGGAACGAATGACAGGAAGAGATGGAGGTCCATTGCAGCCAACCTTCTTCGAGAAGACGGCACCCATTGATTGATTAATTGGGTCATATATGTATGATGGATCATGGATCATATATATATTTATGCATATATATGCATATATATACTTATGCATGTTATATATATATATATATATATATATATATATATATATATATATATATATGAGTTGTTAAGTGTCAGTAGTTGTGATGTGTCCAGATAAGGTGCAGCCAGAGGCACCATTGAAGGATAATCAGCTAACGGATAATTATACTCGTATAATGCTTATACAACACACACATATATATATACATGCACTGACCACCCAATATAAGGTAGGGCTGAGTTCATTGACAGCATCAGAGAAGTGTATGTGGTCTGATGATGTACCGCAACAGAATGGCAGAGATATGCGTTTACATCCTGATCTATTTATGGTGTTCCACATGCTTGTAACAATTAATGGCCACACATACACTGGTCTACATCTGGTGGAGGCGAGGAGGCCGCAGGTGGCGCCACTAGTACAGCGTTGGCTCTTACATCGTATAAACTATAACAATAATGATAATAATTCCGTTACGTATCTTTATACTCACATAATTCGTTATACATCACATATGGTTATATATATATTGCATAAATAAATATATAAACATATGTATATATTTATGTATTTACATCATTATATATATGTATGTGTCCATGTGGACATATATCCATATATAAATATATATGCATATACAGTAAAACCTCTCTAAATCGACCGACGTTGGGGCCGACTTTAAGTGGTCCATTTAGGGAGGTGGTCAGAATAGGGAACTAGAATATGATTACAATGGTATTGCTGGGACCCAAATAAAGCGATCGATATAGGCGAGTGGTCGATCTGTGGATGTGGTCGGTTAGAAAGGTTTTACTGTTTGTATATTATATATCTATTCATTTAGATATAAATCTGTGAATAAATACAACAACTAGCATTCACCTCTGAAGTGCAATCAAGTTAATTTTAATAGGCATGTTCCGTGTTCCCATAATCCCTCAGTAATGATTGAGGCTGAGACCCCCAGGTCACCGGGTCACTGCTAAACCTTCCATGGCGGAAGATGGAGGCACGGTAGATGCGCATGCACCATGATACAGGAAGTGAGATTTTTCTTCTTTTTGTGTGTAGATTAGTTGTTTAAGCAGGGGAAATTTCAATCGTTGACGATTGGTCTTCCTCATTCCACTGCTCCTTGGCCTATCCTAATTATGCCGAGCGCCAGCCTAGGAAGTGTCAAGTATAAATTTTTTAGTCACTGCTTTGACTCGACCAGGGTGCGAAAACATGATCCCATGATCTACCAGAATGGGAGACGGACGCTGAACTCATTCGGTCATCCCGTCTTGTTATCTTATTTAAAATATTTGCTAAAGCAATTTCACCGCAATCTCCACGAGAAACAAATGTATAGTGAGAATCCTACCAAGTTTGCACCTCAGGAGGCATGTGGATATACACTAAAATCTCTCTAGCCGACTACCTCCACAGATCGACCACTCCCCTATATCAATCATTTTATGTGGGTCGCCTAACGATCGCCTATACAATAATTGTAATGATAAAAAAAACTCCCTAAACCGAGTACCTCCCTAAATGGACCGTTTAAAGTCGGTCCCATGGTCGGTCGATTTAGAGAGGTTTTACTGTAGATGCAAAGTGAGTCTAAAGCATCGGATCTATAGGGTAGGAGTAGACTGGAAGGTAACTCCAGCTTCAGCTAGCCTGAATATCTCAGTGTTAGGATAATGTGACTGAGTGGGATATCAGGTCATGGTGCTGGCGGCCTGATTTCCCCATGGGGCAGCACTATAATGTAAAACCCCAAGAACCAACGAACCAACCACCTTCAGCTGCGTAAGCTGTAGCTGCGACCGGGCATGCGGAACTGGGAATACATATATTACAGTGTTCCATTAGTTTGTGAATATACCGGCAGGGATGGCCGAATGAGTTAGAGCGTCCGGCTCCCGTGCTGGTAGATCGTGGGGTCGTGCATGCGAACCCTGGTCGAGTCAAACCAATGACTTAAAAATGTATACTTGTCACTTCCTAGCCAGGCGTTCGGCATTATTAGGATAGGGCAAGGACTGGTGTGCTCAGTGTCAGGATAATATGACGGAGTGGGATACAAGGTCATGGTGCCGGCAGCCTGGTTTCCCAGTGGGACAGCACTATAAAGTTGCCATGAGTGCGCACTGTTACAAGTCAGTACCCACCCTGATATGACCTTAGATGTTGCTAGGACGTAAAACAACAAACAAAGTTTGTGAATATACTGATGGGATACCCAGATAATAAGACATGCCCCATTGGTCCAGCCGCACCTGTTCACAACGTGTTTCATTGCCAATTACTGTTATGAATATGAGGGCCATTATTTAAATGTCGACAAATGCTGCCTAAGGAGAACCAGTGGTTCTTATGTGACCACTATGTATTATAATAATAAATGCACTTGCGCATTGAACTCTCACAGGATCTGGTTGTTCGTTTTGTAAGACAGTCAGTTCTTAGGCACTGATTTCATGCGATTGTGATGGTTTTATTAGATAAGAACTAGCCTTGTCTTCAGCTGAATACAATCTTTCTTCAACACCGAGGCAGTGATCTTCCAAGCTTGCTTAAAACTGCATAGTCCGATGAAATATCAAATTTTCAAAACCAAACCAATTATCTAGATTTGATTTGACATATCTAACTTAGATATTGATGCACTTATTAAGCATTTGTTTCTGCGTAGAAGGCAATACTGAGTCAATTTAACAGAACCTGTTACTGCAGAAGTCTATGGTGTCAGAGTTTTGGCAAGCTTGGCAAAGCTAATTTTCCATATTTGCACTCAAAATATCTCAAAGGCTTTCCATTTAAAATAAAAGTAACTTTGAACCCTAATGTAAAGTAGATACTCGTGACCGATATAATATATTTATCTCAGAAAAAATACAGAAATTCAAAACCATCAGACTATGGAACTTTAACTGCAGTTATTTACACTATCTAATTACAAGAACAATTTTACGACAATAAAATATTGCATTCAGCTAATTAAGTGTTTGTAGTATATCTAGTCGAGTTCACACAATCAGTGCATGTAGTTAAATGTAGGTGGCACTTTGGGTAGATTTCTACGCAAGGTTATGTAAGTACAATCTGGGCTTGGGTCATGGGTTCGAACCCTGGTCGAGTCAAACCAATGGCTTAAAACTTGTCGCTTCCTAGTCAAGCGCTCTACATTATTAGGATAGGGCAAGTACTGGTGTGCTCTGATAATTTGACTGAGTGGGATATCAGGTCATGGTGCTGGTGACCTGGTCTCCCAGTGGGGCAGCACTATAAAGTCGTCATGTGTGCGCTCTGTCACAAGTCGGTCCCCGTCCTGATATGATCTTAGATGTTGCTAGGACGTAAAACAACAACAAACAAACAAACCGTATGCAACCCCACAGAGTGGTCGTCCCTGCATTTATGTATGCAGCTTCATGTAAGGATGACCAGACGGGATGGCCGAATGAGTTGAGCATCTGTCTCCTGTTTTGGGAGATCGGGGGATCCGAACCCATGGGTTTGTGTGTTCGAACCTTGGTCGAGTCAAACCAATGACTTAAAAGTTTATACTTGTCGCTTCCTAGCCTGGCGCTCCGCATTATTAGGATAGGGCAAGGACTGATTAGCTCAGTGTCAGGATAATGTGACTGAGTGGGATATTGTGTCATGGTGCCAACAGGTTAATGTCCCAGTGGAGCAGCACTATAAAGTCACCATGAGTGTGCACTGTCACAAGTCGGTGCCCGTTCTGATATGTCCTTAGATGTTACTAGGATGTTAAACAAACAAACTCGTGAGAGTATTTTACATATACCTATAGAGTAGTACCTCTATTCGAAGGACACATTCGCACCTAGAGCAATATTGCCTTGAAATAGTGGGTGTCCTTTCATTGGATGGATTATCAAATTGAGACAAAAACAACTGTAAATATCATTTATATATACTTCTGCTTCGACCCACCGAGACACACGTTAGTCAGTTGAGTGAACTCTGGCTCGTGCCTCCTGAAAAGCTCCTTCATTTGTTTAAAATCAACATTCTGGGTGAACCGGACGCGGTGGCCGAAACGGTAGAGCGCAGACCTCCGGTGCGGAAGGTCGGCAGTTCAATTCCCGGTCGAATCACACCAAAGACTTATAACATTGCTTCTTGCCGCTTCCTAGTCAGGCGCTAGGGCATTAATAGGATAGGGCAAGGACTGATTAGCTCAGTGTCAGGATAATGTGACTGAGTGGGATATCAGGTCATGGTGCTGGTGGCTTAGTCTCCCAGTGGGGCAGCAATATAAAATCACCATGAGTGTGCACTGTCACAAGTCGGTACCCATGCTGATATGACCTTAGATGTTGCCAGGACGTAAACAACCAACCAACCAACAGCATTATGGGTGAGTGAAAGCAGATTGAGAGGCACACATCAGCACCCGAGCAGCGTTTGCCATGCTGATGACACTGGAGATGGTGCCCAAGGTGCTCAGTTAGTATTAGCTGATTGGACATATATGAAGACAGCAAATATAAACAGAAGAACAAAGACAAACGAAGAGTTCAGGCGCAAAACCCCATAAACGCTAATCCAAAATTGTAGATAAACATTGCAATAAAACCTATGCACATTTTTTGTTGTTGCATTCCTCCTTCTTTTTTTTTATCATTGCTCCATAATCATGCCATCACATTAAAAGTGTAATTAGTCGAAATTAAAAGTATTTTCAGGTAACAAATCTTTTATTTAATTTAATTTTTGGATTGGCGTTTACGGGATTTTGTGCTTGAACTCTTCAAATAGATGTAGACAAAACAGATATAGGAGTTCATAATATATACAACTATAACCCTCGCCTTGACAGATCTTTAGACAATTAGTAATTAAAACAGTTTAAGTAGTATTTGAACTGATACAGCAAAAGGATCATGACAGGATGCAGTCTAATTAATATTCGTATAAGGCATTATATCCTACATAATTATATCAAAGACACATATCATTTAGGCAATGATAATATATGGAACTGCATTTGAATATATATACACACATATATATATAGATATATATACACATATATACATATATATATATGAATAGTTCAGGCACAAAACCCCATGAACGCCAATAAAAAAACTGAATTAAAATAACAGATTTTTAGCTGACGGTAATTTTAATTCTCACCAATTCCACATTTCTTGTGATGAAATAGTTATGGTGCAATGAACCAACAAATATTAATGTACAAAAATGAACTTTTTGAAGGGTTGACTCCAATGTTTATCTTGATTTCTTCATTGGCATTTGCAGAGTATTTGAACCAATACAACAGAAGGATCAAAACAGGATCCAGTCTAATTAATATTCGTATAAGGCAATATATCCTACATAATTATATCAAAGACACATACTTTAGTCAATGATAATATATGGAACTGCATTTGAATATATATACACACATATATACACATAAATATGTGAAGTGGGCGAGACTACTCAACCGATGGAAATGCAGGCTGGGCTGATTAGCTCGCATTCTGAAATGTGGGCTACTCACCAGGCTCGCATTTGCCACCATTTGCGGGGCTGGGTTCCCTGCTGTAAAGCATTGCTAGGATATGTCAATTGTGACTTTCCTAGCAATGGTGAGAGGTCGAGCGCTCGGGCTCCGACCCATCAGACGTGTTTCTGTTAGTTAGGGTAAGAATAAAGCTGTGAGCTCTTAAGAAGTAATTGGAACGTTCCTTGCATTCTTTACTATTCTCCAGTCTTATATTATTAACCGCTATGGTCAACCTGATATGGGTATTCAATTGTTCTATAAACGTATTTAATTAAAGGCCTTCCGCCCCACGGACTGTATGGAGTCGAACTTCCCACCTCTGGGGATATAGTAGCCACCTTTCTAGCCCAGGTCAAGTTAGCGTGAAGGCAGTCAACCGTCAGTGGGAAGAGAGGCGAAAGCGGCCTGGCGGCAGGCCTGGAAATTCACATGGAAACAATTATATATTAACATGTAGGCTTGCCTTACGCGGGGGTGGAATAGCCGAACGGTTAAATATATATGTAGATATGAATAGTTCAGGGGGGAAAAAACCAAGAACGCCAATAAAAAAACTATTTCTTTATTGTCGCTTAGAGGGTTTTTGCATCTGAACTCCTCAAATATATATATATATCTATATATATATATATATATATATATATTAAGGGAGATATAAGCCATTTTCTTTCCTACTCTGATTCTAGCATTCAGAGGGGAAAAAAGAGACTGTCGCCAGCTTGCTCTCTACTCCAGTGCGTGTCATGCACAGTGGTCTGAGTTGGCCGAGGTCACGTGGTGTAGGGGGTCACGTGACGTGCGCATTTGGAAGAGTTAGCATGTAGTTCGTGACCTAGGCGAGTGGTGGCGCTGCATGAGGAGTTAGCCGTGAGAGATTGCGCTGAACCAATGATGGTGGGGAGGAGGCGGGGGTCGGAGTGGGGGGAGTGGGGGGGGGGGGGGGCGGAGTTGGGAGGGGGGAGTGACGGCTCATTTTCTGTCATATTTTACTTCACGTTAAACACACGGGCATGAAGGATATGGTTGCCAGAATGGACAAACAATAATCATTTGAAAGTTGTTCACGGTACATATATATATATTATATATACTATATATATTATATATTTATTATATATATATATTATACATATATATATATATATAAATATATATATGGATTTTGGAGTGTTTGAAATCTACAAACAATTACAAGCCATAAACAAGAAGCAAGGAAATCTAAATTATTACTAAAACTAAAGTCAAATGATTTGAATCAAATTGGATTAGTGCTGCCCAGCAGTGAAGACAAGTCTTAACACACTTATCCGTTATGAGCAGGGTAAATAAATTCATCACACAAAAATAAATGTATATATGTGTGTGTTTGTGTGATGCATATCAATTTATGCGGGTATAAAGGTGCGGAAGGAAATTATTTGATTATATATATTATTGTTATCCTGATTCTAATTTCTATGTACTGCCTCCTACACAGCCCCCCTATGACTGGTGGCGCCACCACCGGCGCTTGCCGTCCCTACCGGATGCGCCAACCCCACTCACGTATATACAGTAAAACCTCTCTAACCGACCACCTCCACAGATCGAGCACTCCCCTATATCGATCGCTTTATTTGGGTCGCAAAAATACCCCTGCAAGGATATTCTAAGGCCCTAAACCGACCACCTCCCTAAATGGACCATTTAAAGTTGGTTCCATGGTCGGTCGATTTAGAGAGGTTTTACTGTATATGTGTGTACTATATAATTTATTATATATTATTATAGTAGTCCGCCCTGACATCTCAGGCAAGGAGCCACATCGGCAGGTAGGCACGGATATGGTGATTGAAATCAGGGAGCCTAGGTAGTGTAATGTTTAGCATGCTAGTGCCAGAATTGCAAGAAGTGTTGCTTTGAATCGTGCTCTGTGTGCAATATTTCCCAGTTTGATCACCCAGAAGATATATATATACATATTTATGTATATATATATGTAGTAGTCTGCACTGACCTCTCAGGCAAGTAAGCACATAGACAGGTAGGTGTGGGTAGTGTGGTGATATCAGGGAGCCTAGGTGGTGTAATGGTTAGCCCACTGGCCCGGAATGCAAAGAGATGTGGGTTCGAGTCCCACTCTAGGCGCAATATTTCCCATTTTCATCACCCCCATGACACTGGTGCCGTGACCAGGATCCTGTACAAGCTACGCGCTGTATAGTTGTTGAACCTACCCTGTGTATGTATGTGTTAGTGCATTGCCTGTATATATGCAATTGTAAGCATTAAAAGACTTACAATTCCAGGGGGACGAGTGTAGTGGTCCGCACTGACCTCTCAGGCAAGTAACCACATAGACAGGTAGGGGTGGGTAGTGTGGTGATATCAGGGAGACTAGCTGGTGTAATGGTTAGCACACTGGCCCGGAATGCAAAGAGATGTGGGTTCGAGTCCCTTTCTATGCGCAATATTTCCCATTTTCATCAGCCCCACTACATATATATATTTATATATATATTATATTATATGTATATATGAGAGAGAGACTTTATTCCACAATTTCCTGGTTCACTGAAAGTTATGGATGCCAAATGGAGGCTCAAACATTCGTTGTTGTTTAGCTAATAGTCCATCGCTCTCAATGTCATAGAAACATGAAACCTACAGATCTGAAGGAATTCTTTTTTAAAGATTGCATCCTAAAGATCGAGCTTAATAGACTACATCACGGTTCCAGCGGCGCGGTGCATTGTGGGATGCATCAGAGCAAAACAAAGCCACGAGAAGCACATGGCACATGCTATTGCTAATACACTGGGTGCAGCTATGAAATGTGCTAGTTTCAGTTCATCTCAGCTCTTGTTTGAAACATAGAATACCAACTAAAAAAATATATATAATAAAATAAGATATTAATCTTTTATCCAGCATTGCATTTACATCAATATAACCAGCACATCTTGTGCCATGTGCATTTAGATTTAGACAAATCTAGGCACTCAGACTACCAAATTGTTATGTATTTCTAGTTATTTTGAATAAAATGCCAGTTTTGCTCTACGCGTATCTGGCCTTTGCTTTGCTCCGAACGCCGTTTTCAGCGCATGCGCAGTCGGAACCGTGATGTAGTCAATTGATTTAACAACATACATCCAGCATTCATTAGATTGAAATCACATTGATACACCAAAGCCCCTCCTAGAAATGAAAACATTTGGGAAAAGTGATGTAGATCAGTGTATGACAGCAGAATTATGTCATGACGTGATAACGAAATAGCGGTTTGTTTATAGTATTTCGTTATCACGTCAAAACAGAATTATGTGTATTCAAGTTGCACATAGTCCTACAACTCAATCAATCAATCAATAGTTCCATCCTCTAGTCGAGGGTTGGATGCAATGGTTCTCCACTTGTCCCGATGTTGTGCTGTTCTGATAGACTGTGAATAATTCAAGCCTGTCCACTGTGAAATATTTGTAAACCATGATGTTCTTGGTCTCCCTCTCCCTCTGCTGCCATTCACCTTCCCTTCCAACAATGTACGGTATACTGAACTCTGACGAATGATGTGGCCAAAATAAATAAGTTTCTTTGTCTGTATAGTGGAAAACAAGCTTTTCTTATTTTTAATTTTTCTGAGAACTTCTTTGTTGGTGATCTTCTTTGTCTATGATATTTTCATCATCCTTCGATAAGTCCACATCTCAAATGCTGCTAAACGTTTGTACATTTTCTTAGAGATTGTCCATGTCTCTGCCCCATACATTAGAGTAGACCACACATAACACTGAAGAATACGCTTCCTTGTTTGTATTAATATCTTACTTGATGTTAACACTCTATACATTTTGGAGAATGTTGTTCGGGCTATTGTTATCCTTCTTTTAATTTCTTCCTCACATCTCCCATCATTTGTAATCTTTTGTCCGAGATATATGAATTCGGATACTTGTTCTATGTTTGTGCCATCTATGGTTATATTGACATTTGGTTTATCTGTCTTTTTACTTATAACCATTGTTTTGGTCTTCCTGGCATTCATCTTCATGTTGAATAGTATTCCAGCTTTATTGATTCTATTCGCTATATCTTATAGGTTTTTCTCACTGTCTGCTAGTATTACACTGTCATCGGCATATCTAAGATTGTTGACGTTCATGCCACCTATTGTCACTCCCTTGCAATCTTCAATGTGTCTGAAAATCATCTCTGTGTACAGGTTAAATAGACATGGTGACAATACACACCCCTGTCGAACTCCTCGTTTAATCATAACTTCATCCGATAGGCCCTGCTCCATTTTTATAAATGCACGTTGTGTCCAGTATAAGTTCACAATTAGTTTAATGTCTTTGCCATTTACACCAATATCTTGTAAACATTTGATTAACAGTTCATGATTGACTTGGTCGAAGGCCTTCTCATAGTCAATAAAGCAGGCATAAACATCCTGGTTCACTTCACAATAACGTTCACAAATCATTCTCATATTGAAAATCCCTTCACGTGTACCTCTTCCAGATATAAACCCACTTTGTAAGTTACTGATTTGTTCTTCAATTTTCTGTCTGTTTCTCAGTAAAATTATTTTCAGGATCATCTTCAACATATGACTCATCAGGCTTAGTGTTCTGTACTCAGTACACAATGTTGGTTTTAGCTTCTTTGGGAGTCGTACAAATATGGATTCATTCATATTCAATGGTATAAATCCAGTCTCATAGATGTCAGTTAGTAGCTTATGAATGATTTGAATCCCCACTTCATCTAGTCCTTTTATCATTTCTGATGTTATCTGGTCACTTCCAGGAGCCTTACCTGCCTTTAGATCATTGATAGCCTTCTCAACCTCTGATACTAATATAATATTCCCATCTTCTTTCTCAATTGTGGGTGGGTTCCCTCTGTCATCATTGTATAGTTCGTTTACATATTCTTCCCATCTGGACTTTATTTCATCTTCTTCAAAGAGCATTTTGCCATCTTTGTTCTTGATACATTTACTGCTTCTCTGTCTGTATCCTACAACTGAACATGTTAAAATGGAACAACCTGGTCCCCTAACCACCCAAAATAGGTGTATTCAAGGTGTACACAATGTTACACATGTACATGTGAATATGAAGCAACCTGGTCATCTAACCACACAAACTCCAAGTGTGCAAGGGGTACATAGTACTACTACTACACATATACATGTGAATATGGAACAACCTGGTCCCCTAACCACCCAAAATAGGCGTATTCAAGGTGTACAAAATGCTACACATGTACATGTGAACATGGAGCAACCTGGTACCCTAACCACACAAAATAGATGTATTCAAGGTGTACCATAATGCTACACATGTACATGTGAGTATGGAGCAACCTGGTCCCCTAACCACCCAAAATAGGTGTATTCAGGGTGTACAAAATGCTACACATGTACATCTGAACATGGAGCAACCTGGTATCCTAACCACCCAAAATAGATGTATTTAAGGTGTACAAAATGCTACACATGTACATGTGAGTATGGAGCAACCTGGTCCCATAACCACCCAAAATAGATGTATTCAAGGTGTACCAATAATGCTACACATGTACATGTGAGTATGGAGCAACCTGGTCATCTAACCACACTAACTACATGTATGCAAGATTGCACAGGTCTACAAATGTACATGTATATGAATATGAATCAACCTGGTCCCCTACCCACACTACCTCCATGCATGCAATGGTCACAAAGTGGTACTACACATGTGAATATGGAGCAACCTGGTCGCCTACCCACACAAACTCCGAGCATAAAATGGTCACACAGTACTAATACTACAGGTACATGTGAATATGGATCAACCTGGTCCCCTAACCACACCATACTTGGCGGGCCCTGCCTCGTTCCGGTGACGGGAATTGCCCCGAAGTGGGTAGCTGGCGAGTGGCGCCGCCTACAGGTGATACATTTGATGTGTCTGTCACGTGACGCGGCCCGCTCGTTACGCCTACTCAGTGTGACGTATCGGCGTAGTCCGTGCCGCGCACGGCGTTTCGGCGCATGCGCAACCACTCTCACGGCCCGTCCGCTAATGCGGGCGCAAATTGAATAACTACACGGAACATTATAATCAATTTGTCCGAATTAAAACATAACGACCGCCGACTCTGGCTCCGCTCTATAGAGAATAAACCTCCATCCTCCTCTCCCACTTCATCGTGTCGCCACCCCGCCCCTCCCCGCCCTCCCCTAACCTCCCCGCCCTCCACGTATTCCCCGCCCTCCCCCGTCCTCTCTAACCTCCGTGCCCTCCTCGTATTCCCCGATCTCCCCGTCCTCGCCCGCCCTCCCCGACTCCCCGACTCCTCGCCTCCCTGCCTCCCCGCCTTTCCGTCTCCCCGCCTCCCCGCCTCCCTGCCTCCCCGCCTCCTCGACTCCCCTCGACTCCCGTCGCCTCCCCTCCCCGACTCCTCGCCTTCGGCCACCCCGCCTCCCCGCCTCCCCGCCACCGCCCCTCCCCGCCTCCCCTCCACCGCGCCTCAACGCCTCCCCAACCTCCCCGCCTCCCCGCCTCCCGCCGCCTCCCCGCCTCCCCGCCTCCCCGCCCCCCCCCCCCTAACCTCCCCCAGTCCTCTCCCCTTTCCCCCCATGTCCTCACGCCATCCCTACTCTGCTCCAACGTCCTCCCCACCCCTGCCCTCAACCCATCCCACCCCCTTCCCCACCCCCTTCCCCCGCCCCCGCCCTTCCCCTCCCCCGCCCCTTCCCCTCCCCCCCCCCCCCCCCCGCCCCACCGGCCACAGCTCCCGCCGGGCTTTTAAAGGCGATCGAGGGCTTGTGTGTTAAAGTAAGTCCCAGACCAATCAGACGCAATTGCAGCGTCCAATCTCACCGGATATGGCTAAATTCCATGTCCGCATGCCAACCGGCGCACAGCGGCCCCTACCTTCCCTGCAGCTCTGCGCAGCCGCAGCCGAGCAAGATGGCCGCCGCCAATGCTTTCCCACCGCACCACGCCTCTTTCTTTCGTATCTTGCTGCTGTCGTCTTTTTTTTTACCGCTTTTGCTTCAATTAAAGCTGCATAGTCCAACGAAGCATAACATTTTCGAAACCAAAACAATTATCGAGAATTCATTCAAAGTATCTAACTTAGATACTGATGCATTTATTAAGCATTTGTTGCCACATAGAAGGGAATACTGAAATGGTTTCATCAAAGCTGTTTCTACTGAAGCCTATGGTCTCAGAGTTTTGGCAAGCTCGCCAAAATTAATTGTACATGTTTCCACTTTAAATATCTCGAAACTTAGCCATTTAATATATTTAAAAAAATACTTCAAACTAAAGTAAGGTAGATTATAACTTTCAATTTAATGTATTTATCTCAGAAAAGCAATGACAGAAATTTTTTAAAACATCGGACTATGTAACTTTAAGTTTAAGGACCGTGTAATAATAACTACCCTTCAAGGATTACACTCCAGTGTCATAAGGCTGTCTGTCTGGTTATAGCATAACCATCGAGTCGATAGAAGTCAATTCGCATGTGTATTTATACATACACATGTACATGTGTAAGTATATATACAAATGAAAGCAGTCTTTGTCGCATCGCGACCGACAGCATGATGATGATGATGACATGTACATGTGCTAATATAGAACAACATGACATGCGAGTAAGAGATTGCCGACTCTTTTATTGTGTAGGTCTTTATGGTGGGGTTGGGGTGGGGGGTGGGGAGGGGGCGGGGTACAAGAAGAAGAAGACAAAAGGAAGAACAAAAAAGACAGTAACAACAACAACTACAACAACAACAACAACAAAAGAGCAGAGATCTCTTAATGCATTATTGTCTACCGGCAGCACAGCCGCCGGAAGTGGCTTGCGGGCATGCACACTGACGGCGCGTCGTGCTAGGGAGGGGGAGGGGTGGGGGGGGAGGGTTGGCGGGAGTTGAGCGGCGTCGCCTGCGCGCATGCGCCGAGCGGTAATTGTACGACAAATAGGGTTAATGAATTCGTTAATGGTCGTAATGACTATATGATGGGAGCTGGCCACTGAGGTCTCTCTCTTGCCTTTAATGGCATATTTTCCCATTCAATGCTCCCTAATTGAGGGACATGCGCAATTGGCTTGGACCCCCCCCCCCCACAGCCCTTCCTTCTCCTTCCTCCCGCTCCCTCCCTCCCATTTCCTCCGGACACACACATGTGGTGTACACGTCTTCTACCTCTTCCTCACATACACACACACACACTCTTACCCACACATACACGCACACCGCCTTCAACCGGACTGCTCTACCAGAGAAAGCAATTAATTGCCATGCCGAGTTATCCCCCCTCCCCCTCCCCCTACCCCCCCCCCCCCAACTCCGCATCAACCCCTCCTCACCCCCACACACTCCACACCCCTCCTCCCACATCCGCCCGGGCCGCCCACCAGGAGGCGCTCGCCTGGGCGCAAGTAGCTTGGTTTGCAGCGGATCAGTTCTGGGATCATCCGCCAGGGGTCGGCGCCATCGTGACACGTGATTGGTCCGCCGGCGCGGTCACGTGAGGCGGGCGGCCATTAGCCGAAAAGGGTTAGGAGCAGCTCGGGGCGGGACGCGTCACGACCGACGGGGGCCGGGGCCGGGGCCGGGGCGGGGCGGGGCCGAGGGCGGGCTGACGTACTAATGGCCGCGCGCATGTTCGGCTTAATGCAATAAAACGATGATGAAATTACGCCAAATAGATTTCCATGATTCATTTTTGGTGGCGGGAGGCTCGCGTTGACTAATGGCATTAACCTGTTATTTCAAAAGGCGGGCCTGGCGGCGGGCGGCGGGCAGCGGGCGGCGGGCGGCGGGGGGCGGGCGGCGGGTAGCGGGTAGCGGGCAGCGGGTAGCGGGTATAGGACGGTGGGTGTAGGATGGCGGTCAGCGGTCGGCGGTCGGCGGGTGGTGGGCAGCGGGTGGCGGGCGGCGGGTGGTTGGCGGCAGGCAGCGGGTGGCAGGCAGCAGGCAGCGGGCGGCGGGCGGCGAGCGGAGAGCGGTGGGCGGCGGGCGGCGGGCTGTGGGCGGCGGGCGGCGGGCGATGGGTGGCGGGCGGCGGGCGGCGGGTGGCGGGCGGTGGACATGGCCTCCCTGTCGGCTGTTAACGGCGCCCTGCTCACGTCAGGTCCAGGAAGTGCCGGTCCAGTTTGTTTCCATGGCGACGTCACCAGCTAACACTCCATGCGCGTCTCCACTAGTTTCACCATCCTGTTTCTCATCCCTTCCCCTCTCCTGCCCTCCCCTTCCTCTCCTCACACTATCTATCCCCCAACTCCCATTTCCTCGCCTCTACTTCCCTTTCTTCCCTCTCCTCCAAACCAATGACTTCAACTGTTATTCTTGTAGTTGCATTACTAGAATAGGGAAAAGAGCAGTGGAATGATGAAGACCAAACTTTTTTTTCTTGAAGATTTATACTGCCTATCAAGTATCATGGATAAGTCTGAATAGTCTTGTTTTCACCATATAGTGTGACTGATGGATGGTCATTGGTGGTCCAAGCTGGGGGTGATGGTCCATGACATTGCACCATTCAGACCCGCGCATGCGCACATCGACCGGTGTCTAAACGAAAGAGAGGGAGGGAGACACAACAATGACCCGGCATGCATCAGGGTCGACGCCGCGAGGAGTAGTCTAGAACTACCCCCACACGTCCCGGTCTGCCCCCACCCCTCACCTACCCCTACTTACAGTTAGACACTCACCCTCACACACACCACACACAACCACTTCCATTCCCACCTCAGTCTTGTTCAGTGGGCACATTTGCAGTTTGGGCTATTTTCCATTCCAACCAGTGGTCCATAACTGGTTCATCAAAGGCTATGGTATGTGGTATCCTGTCTGTGGGAAAGTGCATATAAAAGACCCCTTGCCTCTTATCAGAAAGAGAAGCCTATGTGGCAGCAGCAGGTTTCCTCTAAAGAATATGTCAGAATGACCAAATGTTTGACGTCCAATAGCCGATGATAAAAATCAATATGCTCTAGAGGCGTTGTTAAATTAAACAAACTTTATTTTTCCACCTCAATCAGTCACACCCATTTGCACCCACACCCACACCCACACCCACACTCAACACAGCCTCTTCCACACTCATCCATACCCCCCCCCCCCCAGAAGTTCGCAAGACGTGAAACTCCACCAAACAACAACAATGTCCTACACATTCACTCACCCAGTCGCCCACCCACCTCCCAAACTCACCCGCCACAACCTCTTCTAGTTCTACACTCTCTCACTCACACTCACACCCCCCGTCCTGATATGACCTTAGATGTTGCTAGGACGTAAAACAACAACAAACAAACAAACAACACTCACACCCCACACATATATTACCCACACACACAGCCATCCCCATGAACACAGTCACCCCACACACTCCACTCAGACATATTCTCGTCTACACTCAACCCCCCCCCCCTCCACACACACACACACTCACACCCACACACACTCCACTCAGACACAGCCTCGTCTACACTCACCCCAACCCCCTTCACACTCACCCACTGAATTCCACTCAACCCACCCACACTCACACCCACCCACCCACACCCACTCACACAACAGCCTCCTCCGCCCCACGCCGGAAGTCTGCTTTGATGACTAATGTAAATATTTTCACATTCAGAGTAATCGTGGAAATGCATACCGATTGCCAATGCGACCGCAGCTTTGGCTACCATGAAACGCTGCCGACTGAAACCTCTGATTATGTCAAAGTGGCCTGTAATTTCAGCTGATTGATTCCCCCCTCCCCTCCCCCCCTCTCCCCCTCCTCCCTCTCCCTTCCTCTTTCCGTCTATCCCGACTCCCCTTCCCAGTTCCAGCCCCACTGCTGTTATTGCAATCCAGCACGCAGCAACGATCTGAAACGCTATCAGATTGAGAATGATATCATCAGTTTCTGTCATAAAATGTTGTAACTGTTACAGTGTAAGTCGCTGGGAACTGAATATGTTTTATTGTGATTAAATTTGCAACCACAACCACTGAATATCACAAATAACCAACACTAACCACAACAATCAGCGGTTTGCTGTCAATTCTCGCCTGCCTTTATATTTGAGGCAGCGTTCTTAACTTTTCGATGCTTACAACAAATCAAGTAGGCTAGTTAAAACTGCATAGTCCGATGACAAATTCAAATTTCTTAAAGCAAGACAATTATCTAGATTGTATTCTACGTATCTAACTTAGATAAGGGTGCCCTTATTAAAGCTGCATAGTCCGATGGTTTTGAGTTTCTATCATATTTCTGAGATAAATATATTAGATTGATCATTAAATCTACTTTAGCTTAGTTTGAAGTAACTTTTATTTTAGATGGCTAACCTTTGATATATTTGAAGTGCAAACATATCAAATTAGTTTTGGCAAGCATGCCAAAACTCTGACACCATAGTGTAAGGTCTACGGCTGGAATCTGTGGTTGTGTAGGCAGGCTATAGTGAAATCAATACAGGCAAAGAGAAAGGAAGAGTATAAAGTGTGAAAGAAGAGAGAGATTCAAGCCCTCTTGTTTATTATTTATATAGTACATGGATGCAGTGTAGAGTATCATACCACCCTATTCTCCCAATGAGAAACAAGCATTCTTACCTCTACCAATAGGGATCCAGCATTCCTTGTCCCCGTGGTTACCAGTGATCTGCCCACCACCACCAAGCTGTGTGGCTCCCCTGGCCACCACCTGCCTTGAGCCTGAGTGTGGTGATCCTGACTAGCAGATGGGGGAGGGGGTAGGCGCTGAGTGCCCCTTACACACATCTCACTCAGGTACCACCAGCACCTACATATACACATACATGCACCCGGTTATGTATACCCGATCAGTAATAGAACATTTGCATTCCCCCACCAATGCATTAAATCGGAGTATTTTACAATAGGTTTCTGGATTAACAGGTTCTATTAAATTGACTCAGTATGTCCTTCTATACAGAAACACATGTTTAATAAGTGGCATCAGTGTCTATGTTAGATACCAAGAAACAAATCTAGATAATTGCTTGAAATGTTGGTGCTTCATCGGACTATGCAGCTTTAAAGTTGCATAGACAAATTTTCAAAACCAAAACAATTATCTAGATGTGATTCTACATATCTAGCTTAGATGCTGGTGCACTTATTAAACATTTGTCGTCACATATATATTATAAGGGGATACTGAGTCAATTAATAGAACCCATTACTGCAGAAGCTTATGGTGATAGAGTTTTGGCAAGCTTGCCAAAATTAATTTAGCATGTTTCCATTTCAAATATCTCAAAAGTTAGCGATTTAAAATAAAAGTTACTTCAAACTAAAGTTGGGTAGATTATATTGAACAACCTAATATGTTTATCTCAGAAAATGAGAGAAACTCAAAACCATCGGGCTATGCAGCTGTAAGCAGCATACCACACAAGACGGGAATGGTGAGGCAACTGAATAGAACCTGTTTCTGCAGAAGCCTATGGAGTCAGATTTTGGGCATGTTTACCAACATTTATTCTTCATGGTTGCATTTAAAATATCTCAAAAGTTAGCAATTTAAAATAAAAGTTACTTCAAGGTAAAGTAAGGTTGGTTGGTTGGTTGTTGGAGTTTTACGTCCTGGCAATATCTAAGGTCATATCAGTAAAGTAAGGTAGACTATACCGATCAAGCTAATATATTTATCTCAGAAAATTACAGAAACTCAAAACCATCGGACTATGCTGCCGACACGGCGTAAAGCAACCACCAATCAGTCAATCAATCAATCAGTCAATCGACTATGCAACTATAAATATTTGTGTAGGCCGAAACCCAATAAGGCGAACAGCCATTAAAAGAGAAAGCAGGACCATTATATTTATTTATATATTTATTTATTTTAAATAAGCATTATACGCATATGCATCGGACGCGGTACCCGAATCGGTAGAGCGCAGGCTTCCCATGTGGAAGGTCTGGAGTTTGAAATCCCAACCGAGTCAAACTAACGACTTACAAAATTGATACTTGCCCCTACCTACTGCCCCTCGGCATTAATAGGAAAGGACAAGGACTGGTTTGCACAGTATCACGATAATATGACTGGGTGGGATATTAGGTCAGGGCACTGGCAGCCTGAACTCCCACTCCCAGTGGAGCAGCACTATAAAGTCGCCATGAGTGCGCACTGTCACAAGTCGGTACCCGTCCTGATATGACCTTAGATGTTGCTAGGACATAAAACAACAAATGGTAGGCTTTTGTTTGTTTGACCTTTAGATGTTGCTTGGATGTAAAACCCCAGTAAGCAAACAAACCTATGCAATCATACCTACACAAATAAAGCTCACCGTGAGATGAATCGAATTATGCCATCTAGAATAAGATTGCGGAGGGTGGAGGTGAGTAGTGGTGGTGAGTAGTGGGGGTGAGTGGCGGGCGCGGGGAGTGGAGGGGGGGAGGGTTGGTGATATTTTTGTTCTGGATCAGTAATTAGGACGTTGGTTCTGTTGTCATCTAAGCACCTCATGGTATCAGTGGTCGAGTGAGGCAATTACCACTCAGTCGGAGCGGGTTCGCAGCTCATTACCCGCCATTGTGGCCTCCACAAGCAAAAACCCCCCACCCACCCCCACCCACACTAACCCCCCCCCCCCCCTCTGATCGCCTTCGTTAACGCAAACCCCGACTCTCCTCCGTAACAACCTGTCGCCGATTGTACGCCGCTAAATGGCGGGAACGAGGCGCGCAATCCAATAAAGTTGCCAAGACAAAAGGACGCCGCGGTGGCGCCCCCTACATGAAAGCGGACGCACCAGATGGCGCTGTGCAACTTACATGGTCCGATGGTCCCCTCCAATAGCCGCCCCCCCCCCGCCACTCGCGCTTCACCTCCCACCCTCACACACACACATACACTCACACTCACACAACCACATTGTATCTCCTACTTAAAGGGGACGAGCCCGCCGCCGGTCACGCTTGGTTGACTTCGGCATTACGCCCTAGCACCTAGCAACATCTGAGGTCCTGTCACCCTCACCGTGTCAGCACGGGTTATTGGCCCTTGAGTGTGACAGAGTAAACACTAATGGTTTGTTTGTTTGTTGTTGTTTTATGTCCTAGTAACATCTAAGGTCATATCAGGACGTGTACCGACTTGTGACAGTGCGCACTCCTGGCGACTTTATAGTGCTGCCCCACTGGGAAGACCAGGCCGCCAGCACCATGACCTGATATTCCACTCAGTCACATTATCCTGACACTGAGCCAACCAGTCCTTAACATATCCTAATAATGCTGAGCGCCAGGCTAGGAAGCAACAAGTATCAATCTTTAAGTCATTGATTTGACTCGACCAGGGTTCGAACCCACGACCCCACGATCTACCAACACGGGGACCAGACGGAATGGCCGAATGAGTTAGAGCGTCCGTCTCACAAGTCGGTACCTGACCTGTCCTCATATGACCTTAGATGTTGCTAGGACATAAAACAACAACAAACAAATAAACAAGCCAACACGGGAGACGGCCATCTCGTCTGCTCTACACTAATGGTAGGCTTTTGTTTGTTTGTATTTTTTGGGGTAGTTTTTGTGTCTATCGTGTTACCGCCGCTATGTATATGCACGTGTATATTTCCGTGTGCATACTTGCGTATATGTGCGCGTATATTTCTGTATGTACTTGTGCATGTACCTATGTCTATATTTCTGTATGTGTGCATTAGTGTATACGTATTTGTGTGCACTGGCATATATGTACTTGTATATTTCTCTGTGTGTATGTACATGTATATTTCCATGTGTGTATGTACTTAATTATGTACTTGTCCATGTATTCATGTGCTCCATGTTTGCACACATATCCACGTGTACATGTATATTAATTATTTTCTATATGTGCATATGTGCCTGTGTGAACCCGCGCTGTGCGTGTGCATGTGTGCGATTGCGTGTGCGATTGCGTGCGCGATTGCATGCGCGATTGCATGCATGATTGCATGCGCGATTGCGTGCGCTATTGCGTTTGTGACTGCGTGCACGATTGTGTGCTTAATTGCATGCGCAATTGCGTGTGTGATTGCGTGCACGATTGTGTGCCTGTGCCTGTGCCTGTGCCTGTGCATGTGCCTGTGCCTGTGCCTGTGCCTGTGCCTGTGCCTGTGCCTGTGCCTGTGCCTGTGCCTGTGCCTGTGCCCGTGCCCGTGCCTGTGCCCGTGCCTGTGCCTGTGCCTGTGCCTGTGCCTGTGCCTATGTGGCTTTGAATCCATGCGCATGCGCGTGCGCGTGCGCGTGTGACTGGGTGACCGGGGAGGACATTGCCCGGCGTCCCGTGAGGCAGGGACACTATGAGGCACCTTAATAAGGCGGGGGTCCTTCCACTTCCGGTGGCCGGGTTAGTGCCCCTCGCGGCCACTGAGTGGCGCCACGACACTACGGTGGGCGGGCTGGTTCTGCGGGCTGGGCTGGGGCGGTGGCGGGGAAGAGTTGTGTCTGTCTGTGACCACTCCACACTCGCCCAGCACACACTGGCCATATGGCCGACCCATGATTCACACTTAAGTAACACAATGGACTCATCTCTCTTTCTTCTTCTTCTTCTTTTCTCATTTTTCTGTATTTTCCTTTGTGGGTTTTTTTGTTAGTTAATATTTTATTCGGGTATTTTATTTGTTCTTGATTTAAAAAAGAGGTTTGACACAGGTGCCCTTTTCTATTGCGACCTTATGACATTTCACATTGAATGACGTCGGATGACATCTATTTGATTGATTGATTGTTTCTGATCACCTGACATTAGACTCAGCATAGTAACTATCCAAATTTGTTTTTTTTATTCTAAAAAAAACGAGTTTAAAGATTAATAATAATAGTCCGATAAAAGCATCAAATTTTCGAAACACTGACAGACGCTAACCCAGAATTGTTCCTACATATCCAACTTATTTATGGGTGCACTTATTAATTATGTGTTACTGCATAGAATAGATCGCGAAGTCAATTTAATAGAACCTGTTAATGATGAAGCCTATAGTGTTCATCATTTTAATACCAAAATAAATTTTGCATGTCTCCAAAGCTTTTTATATTAAAATACACTTCAAACTAAAATAACGAACATTATAAGGATCAAACCTCATATATGTATTTCAAAATATGACTGAAATTCAAAGCTATTGTCAACTTAAGCAAATACAGTAAAACCTCTCTAAACCGACCGACTATGGGACCGACTTTAAGTGATCGATTTAGGGAGATGGTCGGTTTAGAGAGTTAGAATATCCTTACAATGGTATTGGTGGGACCCAAATAAAGGATCGATATAGGGGTGTGGTCGATCTGTGGAGGGGTCGGTGGAGGGGTGGATACAATTAACCAGTCCTTGCCCTATCCTATTAATGCCGAGCGCCAGGCTAGGAAACGACAAGGATCAATTGTATAAGTCATTGATTTGACTCGACCGGGAACCGAATTCCAGATCTCGTGCACGCGAGGCTCGCGCTTTACCGATTCGGTCACCGCGCCCGGTCTGACCAGAGTCATGGAGGAAAGCTTGCACAGTGATGTAGGACGCCACCGCTAGGGTGCGCCACCATTGCCATTGTATATTGCACCGGTGTATATCACGTGGTTAGAATACTATATTTTCTAATTTAATCACAAATTTTCACTGATCATAAAAAGGGCTCAAACCACTACCACAACAACAACAAAAAAAAACACCTCCCAAATTAATTCACTTTTCGGGTGATTAAAGATATTTCATTGTTGGTCACAAATGTATTTCTCTTAATATAGCAATCGTCAGTCCCGAAACAATTTAGAACAGTAGTATACTAATGCCCTTGTCACATACACATTAGGGGACATAGTTGAACGTGCGTGAACGTAGCGGAGGCTAACGTGGGTCAAACGTGGTGTTTGTATGTTAAACTACTTTGAACCATGTTAAGGTTCAGCAGGTTTTGGTATGGATAAATATGTTACGGTGTGGGTAAATACATTACGGTATGGATAAATATGTTATGGTACAGATGCCGGTATGTTCAACTAAATTCAACTACATTCAACTATGTTATCCTCCACTATGTTCACCTACGTCCACTAATGGCTATGTGACCAGGGCTTCGTCCAAGTACACTAGAGTATGCTAGAGTATGCTAGATTATGCTAGAGTATGCTTGAGTATGCTAGAGTATGTTAGCATCACAGATGCAAATTCAGCCTCTAACGTAGCACTCTTTTGAACATGTCCAAAAATTAGATCGGACATCATGGCTCACCCACATTATTACCAAGTTAACATCACAGACAAGTATGGATGCTGGTACGTTCAACTATGTTCAACTAAGTTCAACTATGTTAGCCTCCACTACGTTCAACTACGTCCACTAACCTGTATGTGACCAGGGCATAAGGGTGATGGAGGGAGGAGGGAGGGAGATAGCTGAGCTGTAATATTGAGAAGTAATTAAAATACAAATTTATGTTAATCCTAATTGCATCAAGAACAAAGTGCCGGTGGCGGTTCTTCTGGTGGTAGTATTCGCTTACACTGACTGACCAGACGGGATGGCCGAATTAGTTGAGCATCCGTCTCCTGTTTTGGGAGATCGGGGAATCTGAACTCATGGGTTCATGGGTTCGAACCCTGGTCGAGTCAAACCAATGACATAACAATTTATACTTGTCTCTTTCTAATATAATATATATATATATATAGATATATGAATCAACCTCACTGGGGAACTGGGCGCGGTGGCCTAATTGGTAGAGCACAGGCCTCGCATGCGGAAGGTCAGGATTTTGGTTCCCGGTCGAGTTAAACCAATGACTTTAAAATTGAAACTTGTCGCTTCCTAACCTGGTGCTCGGGCTAGGATAGGGCTAGGGATAGGGATAGGGATAGGGCTAGGACTGGTTACCTCAGTGCCAGGATAATGTGACTGAGTGGGATATCGGGTCATGGTGCCAGCTGCCTGATGTCCCAATGGGGCAAGACTATAAAGTCACCATGAGTGCAAACTGTCAAAAGTCGGTATCCGTCCAGATATGACCTTAGATGTTGCCAGGACATAAACCTCCAGCAACCAACCAACCAACCTTACTGGGTGGAAAAAAATATATTTACAACAAAAAAGTGCAAGGTGGCAGGAAGTATTCTTCCGGGAAATGCGCAGATGGCTGCGCAAACGTCGTTAATTTGCGCCTGAAATAGAGCATTGGGTGGGCTGCTTCCTGTGGTGTCCCTAGTGGGGGCTGGGATGGGTGGTTGTGGGGATTTGGGGGGGGGGGGTGGGGGTAGGTGGTGGTGGGTTGTCTGTGTGGGTGTGGGTGGGGTGGGGGTGCGGAACGAAGTGGAAGGTATTGTCTGTGTGGGTGGATGGTGATGAGGATGGGTGTGGATGGTGTGGGTGGTGGTGGGATTGGGGAAGGTATTGTCTGTGTGGGGGATGGTGATGTGGGGGGGTGGGGTGTGTTGATGGTGTGGATGGTGTTAGTGGTGGTGGGAGGGGGGGGGTATTGTCTGGGTGGAGGATGGTGATGTGGGTGGATGTGGTTGGTGTGGATGGTGTGGGTGGTGGTGGGAGTGGGGAGTGGGGGGGTATTGTATGTGTGGGGGATGGTGATGTGGGTGGGGGTGGAGTGGTGTGGGTGGTGGTGGTGGTGGGAGTTTGGGGTATTGTATGTGTGGGGCATGGTGATGTGGGTGGGGGTGAGTGGTGTGGGTGGTGGTGGTGGGAGTGGGGGGTATTGTCTGTGTGTGGGATGGTGATGTGGGTGGTGGGGGTGGTGGGTGGGTGGGGTTGGGGGTGGTGGTGTGGGTGGTGGTGATTGTGGGAGTGGGGGGTATTGTCTGTGTGTGGGATGGTGATGTGGGTGGGGGTGAGTGGTGTGGGTGGTGGTGGTAGTGGTGGGAGTCGGGGAGGTGTTGTCTGTGTGTGGGATGGTGATGTGGGTGGGGGTGGGGGTGGGTAGTGGGTGGGTGGGGGTGGGTGGCTGGTGGGTGGAGGTGGGTGGAGCTGATTACCCTATAGGTGTTGGGTGTCATCACTCACATTTATCTGTCATTGCTATTAAGTGTACACGGAGACGAGTGCTAAAAGCAGGGTGCACAGCGCATTGACAGACATGGCGGGATGGCACTGTGGTTAGGGCATCCAACTCTAGTGCTTGTCATTGTGCCTTGCAAGATTGTATTTTGTCAAACCTGATGAACGGCCAATATGGCCATAGCACTGGAATTCGCGCCTCTTCACACACTGTCACAATTCGGTACCAATCCTGGTGTTGTTAGGATATAAAATCCCAAGAAAAAAAAAACCCAGCAGTCTAGTATCTATGCAGGTCGGGGTGGGAGAGAACATTGTGTGTGTGTGTGGCTGGAATGCAGTGCAGATAGAGTGAGGGGTTCTGCAAATAAAGCCCCAACAAGTGAGAACCGTGTGTGTGGCTGTGGGATGCAGTTCCTATAGACTGAGGGGTGGTGCAGCTAAAGCCCCAACAAACAGCAAACAACAAACAACATCAGCCTAGTGTATGCAGGCAGGGTGGGTGAGAGGTGTGTGTGTGGCTGTGGAATGCAGTCCCTATTGACTGAGGGGTGGTGCTGCTAAATCCCCAACAAACAGCAAACAACAAACAACATCAGCCTAGTGTATGCAGTCAGGGTGGGTGAGAGGTGTGTGTGTGGCTGTGGGATGCAGTTCCTATAGACTGAGCGGTGGTGCAGCTAAAGCCCCAACAAACAACAAACAACAAACAACATCAGCCTAGTGTATGCAGTCAGGGTGGGTGAGAGGTGTGTCTGTGGCTGTGAGATGCAGTTCCTATAGACTGAGCGGTAGTGCAGCTAAAGCCCCAACAAACAACAAACAACAAACAACATCAGCCTAGTGTATGCAGGCAGGGTGGGTGAGAGGTGTGTGTGTGGCTGTGGGATGCAGTCCCTATTGACTGAGGGGTGGTGCTGCTAAATCCCCAACAAACAGCAAACAACAAACAACATCAGCCTAGTGTATGCAGTCAGGGTGGGTGAGAGGTGTGTGTGTGGCTGTGGGATGCAGTTCCTATAGACTGAGCGGTGGTGCAGCTAAAGCCCCAACAAACAACAAACAACAAACAACATCAGCCTAGTGTATGCAGTCAGGGTGGGTGAGAGGTGTGTCTGTGGCTGTGAGATGCAGTTCCTATAGACTGAGCGGTGGTGCAGCTAAAGCCCCAACAAACAACAAACAACAAACAACATCAGCCTAGTGTATGCAGTCAGGGTGGGTGAGAGGTGTGTGTGTGGCTGTGGGATGCAGTCCCTATAGACTGAGCGGTGGTGCAGCTAAAGCCCCAACAAACAACAAACAACATCAGCCTAGTGTATGCAGGCAGGGTGGGTGAGAGGTGTGTGTGTGGCTGTGGGATGCAGTCCCTATAGACTGAGGGATGGTGCAGCTAAATACCCAACAAACACCAAGCAACAAACAACATCAGCCTAGTGTATGCAGGCAGGGTGGGTGAGAGGTGTGTGTGTGGCTGTGGGATGCAGTCCCTATAGACTGAGGGGTGGTGCTGCTAAATGCCCAACAAACAACAAGCAACAAACAACATCAGCCTAGTGTATGCAGTCAGGGTGGGTGAGAGGTGTGTGTGTGGCTGTGGGATACAGTCCCTATAGACTGAGCGGTGGTGCTGCTAAATCCCCAACAAACAACAAACAACAAACAATAAACAACAAACAACATCAGCCTAGTGTATGCAGGCAGGGTGGGTGAGAGGTGTGTGTGTGGCTGTGGAATGCAGTCCCTATTGACTGAGGGGTGGTGCTGCTAAATCCCCAACAAACAACAAACAACAAACAACATCAGCCTAGTGTATGCAGGCAGGGTGGGTGAGAGGTGTGTGTGTGGCTGTGGAATGCAGTCCCTATTGACTGAGGGGTGGTGCTGCTAAATCCCCAACAAACAACAAACAACAAACAACATCAGCCTAGTGTAGGCAGGCAGGATGGGTGAGAAGTGTGTGTGTGGCTGTGGGATGCAGTCCCTATTGACTGAGGGGTGGTGCAGAGGGGCCATGGAGGTGGGAGATGCAATGATGAGAGAGAGGGGATGGATTAGTGATCAGGCTAAGTGGAACGAGAAGCTGTTTACTGGATGGCTTCAGTTGTAATCGGGTCGTAAGTGACTTCCCTCAGTTCATGAAGGATAAGCGCTTAGGACAACAGCGCACAACAATAGACCGATCAAAGGCAGCTCGGGTCATATCGTTGGTTGGTTGGTGGTGTTTTATATGGTGCTCCCTCATTAATTAATAGGGGGAAGAATATCCGTATTAGTCGAATGTCTGAGTTAGCCGATGGTATGGCTTAATATTGTGGATGCATGTACATGTCATTGGAGATATAGACATTCTACGTTTGTTTGTTGTTTTACCTCCTGGCAACATCTACCGTCATATCAGGACGGGTACCGACTTGTGACAGTGCACACTCATGGGGACTTTATCATGCTGCCCCATTGGGAAATCAGGTTGTTGGTACCCTGACACGATATCCCACTCAGTCACATTATCCTGACACCGATCAAGGCAGCTTGGGTTGTATCAGGTTTCAAACCCGAGACTGTGCTTTGGACCCGAGACAACTGCAGTGACATGGCTACGTCCTCCAGGTGAGCATGGACATTGACATGTATGTGCTCTATAATGCAATTATACGAATATAAACAAGGACAACGTTCCCTACCACGTCCTGGCCTATCCAGGGTGGATAGAGCTGACTCCTGATATGACTTTGGAGGTTGCCAGGATGTAAAACCCCAAACAAACACATGCTAGTAGTACTATTGTATACACAACACCCTCGTTAAAACACACTCCATTAAAACAGGCATCGGATAAACGGAACGAAATCTGCATTAGCTATTTATTTTTTCATTCCGTAATGTCAAATAAATTTATTTGATGTATTTTTATGTTTCGTATAGCTAGATGATGCTTGCAGTATTTTCTGTAACTGTGTTACTCTGTATCATGTTCATCGTAAAATGTCTGACCAGATGAGATGGCCGAATGGGTTAGAGCATCCTTCTCCCGTGTTGGTAGATCATAGGATCGTGGGTTGGATCCCTGATCGAGTCAAACCAATGGCTTACAAAAGTATACTTGTTGCTTCCTAGCCAGGCACTCGGCATTATTAGGATAGGGCAAGGACTGGTCTGCTCAGAGTCAGGATAATGTGGCTGAGTGGGATATCAGGTCATGGTGCTGGTGGATTGGTCTCCCAGTGGGGCAGCACTATAAAGTTGTCATGAGTGCACACTGTCACAAGTCGGTACCCGTCCTGGTATGACCTTAGATGTTGCTAGGAGGTAAACCAACAAACAAACGTAAAATGTCTATATTTCCAATGACGTATACATGCATACAAAATATTAAGCCATACCATCAGCTAACTCAGACATTCGACTAATACGGACATTCTTCCCCCTATTAATTAAGGAGGGAGCACTATATATATATATGAGGAGTTCAGGCACAAAACCCCATAAACACCAATCCAAAAATTGTGATAAACATTGGTGTCAAACCTTTATGAGAGCCTAATTTCACAATCTAAGAAGCAACATTTATTCTTTGTATATGTCTTCATATTTCCCCGCTACCTTTGAGTTGAAAAATATAATAAAACATCTGGTTTAATCAGATTTAAAAGTGAAATCAACGGCTTTCTATGCCACCATCTTGTCTTTTTGCATTCTCTCCCATTTCACCAACTCTGTGCCGATATAAGTAACCATTTGACACTGGAGCCAGGCATTGTACTTCCAGTTCCATACTAAAGATATTTTCGCCCGTATTTACAGTACGTTGTCCTTCACCCGTGTACTCCAAGTACCCGGTGAATCTTTCATCTAGTCTAAATGCTGCAAGTCACACTTGGTGCCCCTCTCAACCCTCTCCTCTACTATAGTCCCTCTGACTTCAGCTCACGACCGGTTCCAGTGACCAAACAGGTAAGAGCATTGGCTCGCCATGCAAAAGGTGGAGGATTCAAATCCCAACTGAGTCAAACAATAGCATACAAAATTAACACTTATCGCTACCTAGATTCCTTATGTATTAAAATGTATTTTTTAAAAGACCCTTTTTATCTTAAAGCTGCATAGTCCAATGAAATATCAAATTGTCAAAACCAAACCAATTATCTAGATTTAATTTTACATATCTAACTTCGATACAGATGCACTTATTAAGCATTTGTTTCTGCGTAGAAGGCAATACTGAGTCAATTTAACAGAACCTGTTACTGCCAAAACTAATTGTCCATGTTTGCACTCAAAATATCTCAAAAGTTTACCATTTAAAATAAAAGTAACTTTGAACTAATGTAAAGTATATACTATTACTAGTAATCGATCTATTATATTTATCTCAGAAAAAATACCGAAATCCAAAACCATCGGACTATGTAACTTTAATTAGTTCCAACAATATGGCATGAAGTGTATTTCATTGCATCCATGGCGACCATCTTGGATTTGGTCAATTTGCCCACTGTGAGTGTTAGAAGTTGAGAACAAATTCCCACCCTAATCTTTTTTAACCACTATCATATATAATAATGCAGAATCAAGTGGTAGTTCACTGTTAAGAAACATTTGACGCGACCCTTTTTTGTATTACATAAGGGCCTACACAATAGCCTGGTGCTCAGCATTATTAGGACTGGTTTGTTCATTATGAGGATAATATGACTGAGTGGGACAGTGGGTCATATTGGTCTTCCAGTGGGACAGCACTATAAAAGTCAGCATGAGTGTGCAACACTGTCACAAGTTAGTACTGGTTCTGATATGACCTTAGATGTTGCGATGATATAAAACCCCCAACAAACAACTTTCAACTTGCTTTGAATGTTTCCTGGTGACAACACTTGGTAGAGTTCTTGATGTGTATTTGTTTCTAACACTGTCTAATGCAGATTGCAGATAAATTCTCCCAGCAAATATTTTACATTAGATAAAATACCGCTTCCTGTTTGTGTGGTCAAATCATCCACTCACTGCTACATCCGGGACTCTGGTATTGGTAACGTCTGTGGAAACTGGATGTGGTGCATTCTGGGGGCTCACTAGGGTCGCAGGATATTTGCAACCCCTAATGTGGCTGTCACACTACGACGACAAGCGGCGACGACAGCCCAGCGACATGGATTTTGTGAAAACCCGACGACATATGCAAATTCGGGCCAAGCGCCACGACAGCGCCGCGACAGCGCCGCGACAGCGCCGCGACAGCACCGCGACAGCGCCGCGACAGCGCCGCGACAGCGCCGCGACAGCGCCGCGACAGCGCCGCGACAGCGCCGCGACAGCGCCGCGACAGCGCCGCGACAGCGCCGCGACAGCGCCGCGACAGCGTCTGCAACAGAGACACAAAGACACAGAGACACACACAGAGACACACACACAGACAAAGAGACACAACACAGAGACACACACACAGACACACACACAGAGACACACACAGACACAGAGACACATACAGAGACACACACACAGAGACACACACAGACACACACACAGAGACACACACACATACAGAGACACACACAGAGACACACACAGACACAGATACACAGAGACACATACAGAGACACACACACAGACACACACACACACAGAGACACACACAGACACAGAGACACATACAGAGACACACACACAGAGACACACACACATACAGAGACACACACAGAGACACACACAGACACAGATACACAGAGACACATACAGAGACACACACACAGACACACACACAGACACACACAAACACACACAGATACACACACACAGATACACACACAGACACACACACAGACACACACAGCAACAGAGACACAAAGACACACAGACACACACAGACACACACAGAGACAAAGAGACACAACACAGAGACACACACACAGACACACACACAGAGACACACACACAGACACAGAGATACACACACAGAGACACACTGATACACACACAGAGACACACACAGCAACAGAGACACAAAGACACAGAGACACACACAGAGACAAAGAGACACAACACAGAGACACACACAGAGACACAGAGACACAGACACACACACAGACACAGAGACACATACAGAGACACACACAGAGACACACACAGACACACAGACACAGATACACAGAGACACACACAGAGACACACACACAGAGACACACACAGACACACACACAGACACACACACAGACACAGAGACACACGGCCAAATGGACGCCAAATGGCCGCGGCGACAGTTTAACGACAGCTTAGCGACAAGACGACAGCCGAACGACAGCGTCTGTCGCCGGCTGTCGTCGAGGTTTTTCAACATGCACAAAAACCCGACGACAACCGGGCGACAGTGGAGAAACTGGAGTTGTCGCGGAGGTGTCGCGGCGACAGCCGAACGACAACATAACGACACCGTAGCGACAGCCGACGACAGAGCAAAACGACAAGTCGTTGGGCTGTCGTCGGCCTTGTCGTCGTAGTGTGACTGCTACATAACTACATCAGCAGAGCAGTCTAGCCAGCAGCTGACCCAATTTCACGCTCCAGTGAGTAATGCCTGATGCAGCGGCCAGAAGCCCTGCCTCTTGTCAGACGGGGCTCTATGAGTACAGTAAAACCTCCCTAACCGACCACCGCCAGAGATTCACCACTCCCCTATATCGATCGCTTTATTTGGGTCCCAACAATACCATTGTAACCATACTCCCTAAACCGACCACCTCCCTAAACGGACCACTTAAAGTCGGTCCCAAGGTCGGTCGATTTAGAGAGGTTTTACTGTAGAACCCAGGGCACGAGACGGTGCGGGAAGAGGCACTCAGAAGTGGAGAGCAACTCTCACATGGCGGGAATAGTTTATCCTTCTTCCTTTTGAAACAAAATCCCATAGTAGCGAATCCAATATTTGTCCAAATGTTTAATGAAAAAAATTGAATAAATAAAACAGCACATCCGAAAACAAAAAGCACCCCTCGTCCCCCATCCCCCATCCCCCCTCTCCCCCATCCCCACGCCCCCTCCCCCTCTCCCCCATCCCCAGGTCCCCCACCCCTCGCTCCCACATCCCCCACCCTCCCCCTCGTCCCCCACCCCTCGTCCCTCATCCGCACGTCCCCCACCCCCCTCGTCCCCCACTCCCCCTATCCCTCCTCCCCACGTCCCCCACCCCTCCCCTCTCGTCTCCCCTCCCCGTCTCCCCTATCCCCACGTCCCCTATTCCCTATCCCCACCCTCCCCACCCTCCTCCTCCCCCTCCCCCTCGTCTCCCCCTTTCCGCCTCTCCCCTATCCCCACGTCCCCTATCCCCTCGTCCCCTCGTCCCCTCTATCCCCCTCCCCTCCCCCCTCCCCCCCCCCTCGTCTCCCCCCCTCCGCCTCTCCCCCATCCCCACGTCCCCTATCCCCTCGTCCCCTCTATCCCCCCTCCCCTCCCCCCCTCCTCCCCCCTATCCTCGTCTCCCCCCTCTCCGCCACTCCCCCATCCCCACGTCCCCCACCTCTACCTTTCGCCACCGCCCCCTCCGTCCTCGCTCCCACCCCATCCCCTCCGCTTCCCCTCTCTCCGCCCCCTGGCAGTAGATACCTCCTACTGGTACCTTAAGGCGGGTACCAGGAGGCGTCTAACTTCATCAGGCACCATTAGTAGCAGTCGCCCCTTTCCGGGGCAGTGTGGGGCAGCGTGGGGCAGTAGGGTCGAGGCTGGCGAGTTTTGCCGCCAGGGGAATCAACTTAATTAGGTCAACAGAGTCAGCCTATTTACCTCCGTTTTCCCGCCCGACCCTAGTGTGCGCAGTGGCTTTATCACCGTGTTCATTTCCTTATTGGTGAGGGTTTTATGCCCTATCAACATCTGAGGTCATATTAGGTGGGTTGGATTGCATGTTCTAGCAATGCTTGAGGGTTAGTGACAAGGGCCAATTTCTGAAAGTCTTTTGATTGACTTGAACAGAGCCTGGAAGTGCGCAGTCTAGATCAAAGATTCGCCCTGTACTTGTTGATTGATTGATTGATTGGTGGTTGCTTTACGCCGTGTCGGCAGCATAGGCCATATTCATGGTGAGAAATGTTTGTTTTTTGTTCAAACCATCGCTTTTACATGTAAAAGCAGACAATCAATTAAGTGCCAATAGACACTCATTAAAATAGAAAGCTCACAATCATATATGTGTGGTCAAGGGAAACAAATTCCCATAGAAAAAGACAAGTTTTATTAATAATTGATAGAATCTATTTAGTAAACTATATGAGGTGGTACAGTCCAGCTGCCCTCAAAAGGCTAAAATGTTTTCCTATTTTACCTTAGTAAAAAGGTCATGCATACTGTCTGCAGTGTAGAACTGTTGGCGTAGGGCCAAAAAATCAACGCAACTTAGTCAAATGTGTTTGAGTGTCAGCTGGGACTGACACCCAATACATTCAGGGGGAGGTTCCCCCTTGAGCAGAAAAGCATGTGTAAGCCACGAGTGGCCAATACGGCAGCGGCTAAGGACCGCTTGGTCCCGCCAACCTCCCGCATGAGTCTGTGGTGGCTTTCCCACAGATGGTTCAATTTCTTTAAGTTTATTAATATTTTCATCCCACTCATGTTGCCATTTGGATTTAAAGTACACGGAGTTATTGTAGTACACGGGTGAATGACAATGTAGTGTAAATACGGGCGAAAATAGCTTTAGTATGGAACAGGAAATGGAATGCCTGCCTCCAGTGTCAAATGGGTACTTATATCGGCACAGAGTTATAATGCGTGACTTCGATTTCAATATCGAATTGGAGATTAGAAGTGATCGGCAGATGCCTGCTCAAGATGATGTGATTATGGTTGGTTGATTGTTGGAGTTTTACGTCTTGGCAACATCTAAGGTCATATCAGAACGGATGATTCTTGAGTAATCCAGGTGATGTAAGTTGATCTTAAAGTTAAATAATCTGATGAATGCAAACATTTCCAAAGCAAACATGCTTGTCTGGATTTGATTCTACATCCCCAACTTAGATGTGACGGCACTAATTTATCCTTTCCTTTGCTTTTGACCTTTAAGGCCCTGTCACATTACGGCGTATGGCATTAGCGTATGCCGGCGTATGTGGTTTTCGACCCATACACCGTCATATGCCATTATACGCTGTCATACACTACGCACGAGGTCCCAGCGGCATCTGAAGCGTACGCCCAGCCTATGCCTAACCTATGCCTAACCTATGCCTAACCCATGTCTAACCTACCCCTAGCCTATGGCGGCGTATTCAAAGCATATCCCGACCTATGCGCGGCATACTGTGAAGAGGTTTGACGGTTGTGATTGACAAGTTCAGCATACGCCCAACCTATGCGTAACCTATATCAGCGTACACATAGCGTACATTGAGCGTATGAGCAGCGTATGAGCCATGTGCTGCCATACGCCAAAGATTTTTGAGCATGCTCAAACAAATTTTGGACGGACGGGCGTATGAGGGCCTATGAGGGCGTATGCTGGCATATGACAGCTTATGCATAGCATATGCATAGTCTATGCATAGCATATGACGGCGTATGATGGTGTATGGGTCGAAAATCCATATGCTAATGCCATACGCCACAGTGTGACACCACTTTTACACAATGTTGGGGGTACGCCAGAGACACCCGGCGGGTGTCAGTCCAGCGTACCCCCAACCTATGCCGATGTACCCTAACCTATACATAACCTATATTGGTGTACGCATAGCATACCCCTAGCGTATGAGCAGCGTATGATCCATATGCTGCCATACGCTGAAAATTTTGAGCAAGGAAACAGGCTTCTTGGAGGATCGGCGTATGACGGCGTATGACGAGCATATACAGCATATGCATAGTGTATGCCGGCGTATAGCGGCGTATGCCGACGTATATGACGTAGCGCGCATACGCCACCATACGCTCCCGCTAAAAGCCCTAATGTGACAGCCTCTTTACAAGCATAAAAAATTGGTGACTTCGTCAGGCAGTGAGAAGACAGTTAATATAGCAATCGCACTGACTAATACTCAGAGAAGTCCTGTATAGGTGGTGCCTGAGTCGGGTTAATCTAGGGTAAATATTGACAATACAGAACGGGGGGGGGGGGGCAAAGTACACACACCGTAAAATAGAATATGGATACTATTACTAGTTCATTATTTATATTTGCATAATAAATTATACCCTGTATATATATATATATATATATATATATATATAATGCTTCGAGCTAGTGGAGAGAGAAGCTCCGCGCAGGAGGCGGAGAGGTGCATGCTGGTACCCACCACCACCCCGAGGATGGGGGGAGTACAACCCACTCCAGATCTTATTACATACGATAACGGGTTTATCATTATATATATATATATATGTGTGTATATATATGTATATATATGTATGTATATACATATGTATATATATATATGTATATATATATATAGTGATAAACCCGTTATCGTATGTAATAAGATCTGGAGGGGGTTGTACTCCTCCCCTCCTCGTATGTATATATATATATATATATGTATATATATATATATATATATGAGCCTGTCTCAAAAGGTGCTAACTCTTCGTTTTTTGTCCATAGTAACGATTGACACAAAACAGCACAGAAACGGTTACACTGAAAACACAAGGACATTTGCTTCAAATCAATATGTATTCTATTGGGATTATGAAACACCATGTAAAAAACAAATCAGTTCATCCTGAGCAAATGCATAAGCAGATAGTATGTTGATCGTTACTATGGACAAAGTTTTGTCCCATATTGCTTAGCACCTTTTGATGATGATTGGGGGTGTTTGTAACCTTACGACAGTTACCGGTTGCAGAACTGCAACATTGGGTAGAGAGGCTCTGATAGATCGGCCCAATCTGTGGTTGAAGATTTAACTTCATAGGCGGAGTGTTGTAGAAGCTGGGGACATCTTCACAACATTGTGACGGCGAGGCATCGGGGCGGCAGCGAATCTCTTCGGTCCGGCATGTAGTTGAGCTGCAGGTGTAGTGTAGTGTAGTGTAGCACTTGAATCCGGTCAGCAGCATGGGTTTGAGGAAGGCAGGCAAAGGTGGGAGCAGCGGTCGTTCCAGCAACAAGAACAAGACAGAGAAATCGTAAAGGTGAAGGGCCCCACCCAAGAACACAACTACCCTGGTCAGTGGAAGAAGTGTGCCTGGGAGAAATCGAAATGGGTAGAATCTAGGAAAGAGAAATGAGGAGAGTTGAGTCAAAGGACCGTGTCTATTTGCTCTATGGTGACCGTCCAGCGAGCCATAGACACGGACAGAGTAAGAGTAGGAAGTGAAATGCCAGCGGGCTCCCCCTCCTGGAACTCTTTTCAGACATATCAAGGAGGAGCATGGCCGGCGGAGAGGTGATAGAGAGAGGTGTGGACAAAGTGCGGTCCGGATAGCAAGTGCACCTTTTGAGACAGTCTCATTATATATATACCACCGGACATGGTGGCCGAGTTGGTAAGAGTGCGGGCTTCCCATGCAGAAGGTCGGGAATTAGAATCCCGGCCGAGTTAAACAAATGACGTACAATATTGACACATGTTGCTATCTAGCCTTGGGCTTGGCATTACTTAGATAAAGGATCCACCCCGTACTTGCAGTACACGGGTGAACAACAACGTAGTATAAATACAGGCGAAAATAGCCTTAGTATGGAACAGGAAGTAGAATGCCTGTCTCCAGTATCAAATGGGTACTTATATCGGCACAGAGTTGGTGAAATGGGAGAGAATGCAAAAAGACAAGATGGCAGCCATAGAACGGTGTTGATTTCACCTTTAAATTCTATTAAGCTATATGTTTTATTATATTTTTCAACTCAAAGGTAGTGGGGAAATATAAAGACATACAAAGAATAATTGTTGCTTCTTATATTGTGAAATTAGGCTCTCATTTCATTTCCCCGCTTTTTTGACAGCTTTTATATAGGGTTGGTATTCACCCGTGTACTGCGAGTACAGGGTGAATACTTTATCTATGCATTACTATGATCTGGCAATGACTGGTTAGTTCAGTATCAGGATAATCTGACTGAGTGGGTCACCAGGTCATGGTGTTGGCGGCATTTGGTCCCAGCTGGTCAGCACTATTGAGTCACCATATATGTGTGTGCCCTGCCACAAATCAATACCCAACCTGATATGAACTTAAATGTTGCTAGGACGTAAACCCCCCACAAACAAATCATACGTGTGTATTGTGTACATAGTTATCTACATACATACTCCATGCATATATTGCGAAACCCCGCCTGTGTTCGGCCACCACACTGCCGAAAATCGCCTCAGTCGGTAGTTGTCTGTCAGTCTTTGAAGTCTCTTTGATCCGGATTCCACAATGACAGACCTCGCCGTGTTGAACGTGGAGTCGGACGGATGGCCGCCGGCCAACTCACCCGGCCCTAACGGTGTTAAACCGTGGCGCCGCCTGGTGAGCAAAACACAAACCACCCGCCGCACCTTGGGGCGAGCGTCAAGTCCGTCTTTTGTCGTCATAGTTACCCGTCATGCTCATCAACCCCGCTGTGACAACCATGCACATAGAAGCGTATATATATATATATATATATATATATATATATATATATATATATATATATATCTCATCATCATCATCATCATGCTGTTGGTCGCGATACGACAAAGTCTGGTTTCATTACTTTACTGCCGCTCTCCTTCTGCGGTTGTACATTTCATGAAAGCTGCCTGCAAAAGTGTTGAAGTGCTGCTGGCTTTTGCAAGTTACCAGCAGTACTCTCTCAGGGAGCAAATAGAGGTTTCACACCAGCAAGAACATGTCAAGACAGGCGCAAAACTATTTGTCCCTGCAGTGGCTGGTCGGGAGATGTTGGGAGTGCCATACATCAACCGCCCTTAATGCTGCCACAGTGACATGGTTTTCTGTTTAGGGTTTGCTCCCTTAGCCTTCGGTTCTGTCAAGAACCTGTACTACAAGGCAGTGGTTTACAACTCTGCAAGGCAGGGGCGTCAAATTACCTGAGGTATTGCTATACCTGCAATACCTGCATACCAGTATATATATATATATATATATATATATATATATTGCACCTGAACTCTTCATATATAATATATATATATTATATATTATGGGATATATAATTTATTACTATGAGTATAAAGGGGCGGAGCTATATTCCTATATCCTGCAGGATCCTAGCATTTAATGCTGCCTTTATTATTAACCCACGATATTTATTGTTATATTCGCTGCGGGCCGTTTTCCGGCTGCGCTATCCTGGTGCCCCACCATGTTGCCAGATGTCAATCAGCGCTTGTTAGGTGCACATCGGCGCCAGTTAAAATTTGGAGATGTCAATCAGCGCTTGTTAGGTGCACATCGGCGCCAGTTAAACAGCCAGTTTAAGGTCAGTTAAACAGCAGACACAGTCAACGAGCTACCTGTGTTTTTCTGCTATATCTGTCGTCCGGGACAGCGGACGACTACAAGGGTGGACTACTGGTGTTAACGATCGACGGAATATCGATTCGACGATGTGGATGTCGATTTCAACTCGCCATATTGAGGAAAAGTCGACAAGACGGACGGTATCGTAAAAACATTTTCATTTCTCGACTATGAGAATATTATTTCACCTGTGTCGAGGTCTGTGTGTGTCGATCAACAAGAATTAGGTTGGGTATCGATGTCGACCAACCGCAGTACGGAACGATCGCCAAAACTGAGGATACCGTAAAACTGATTTGAATCTCGACCGTTAGGAAAATACTTCACGTGTGTCGATTTCATTCAATCCGACCGACTTGTATCGATCGCCAATGACGGGCTTGTGAGTCGATTTCAACTGTCCACATGGAGGAACGACAGACCAAGCTGACGGTATCGTAAAAACAATTTGGATTTTCGACGGTTGAGAGAAAAATACTTCATGTGTGTCGATGTCATTGTGTCGATCGGCGGTTCGGGTTGTGAGTCGCTAACTCGACGGAATGCAAGCGTTGGAGGGCAGGAGGGTCGTATCGATCATCGACTGTAAATTCGATCGACTGTATTTCTACAGACTTGTGGAAAAAATATATAAATAAATAAATAAATAAATAAAATCGCAAATCTTATGCTGCATTGACATTTAAGGTAAAAATACTGAAGTAATCTAACACATCAGTGTTTAGGTCGATTTTACACTAACTGGATTAGAGGCTTTACAGTAAGAAACAGCTGTCTGCAATATATGGGCCCTAGTCTGTAAATGAAGACCATGGGTCAAACTATAACACACCTGGTACTTTTGGCTGCCATAGCCTAGCTGAAAAAGCGCAGCGCCAAGACTCGAGATCAAGTGAGACTCATGTGTGCCGAACATCAGCGCGTGGGAATGCGATACCATTAACACACAGTTTGTGCTCTGCAACTATTACATAGAAAGTTTATAGAAAGAAGCCCGATCGATTAAAGGGACTATGACTATAGACTTCTGCGCAGTGTGTGGTTCGAGTCACGACGGAGTCGAAGTAGGCTACTGCAGTAAGAAGGAGAGGACAGCGGAACCAACGCGCAGAACTACACGAAGCAGTGCCGCTAAGATGTCTAGGTCGGCGACGGGGGAGCCAGAGCCGGAACCTGCTTCGGACAAGTTGACTCTGGAGGAACAACGAGATGCGGTGCGGCGAGAGTTGGAAGAACTAAAAATGGAGGATGAGCTAAGGGAGCTAAAAGATGAACGGGACCGTCTCCTAGCGGCACGGGAGACGAAAAGGAGGCGTGGTGAAAAGGCTGCGACAAATTCGCCTCAACGTCGGGAAGATAGCCCGGTTGGGGCAAGATGCGAGATGCCGGCCAACGACCAACCGTTGGCCGCCGGTACGACGGAGTCAGGCTATTCAAACTACGGACGCTCAAGGAATAGATCGAGGGAGCGGCGGCACCGACATCGACGTTCGTCCAGCAGTTCGTCGGTGGATAGTGTGGATCGAAAACTTAGAAGTAAGTGGTCCCTGAAGCGACATGTCGAGTCAAAAAAAGATGTGAAGAAACTGAACTGTGAAGAAATTATCTGCGCAAACCGCTGCCTGGGTGTTAGAAATTCCTGAGATGTCTATCCAGGACCACCGGGCAATGTGGGAACACATATATTTCCTCTCACACCGGGCCCGCTATGGTGACTATCAAGATAGGGCGCATGCGGACTATGACTTGTGCATCCGTAAGTGGGCGGTGAAACGTGGGTTTGAGGCATTCTCCAGCGCCCATACGGGAAAAAGCGTGCTTCATTATGGCCCGGACAATATAAAAAAGAAGCAGCCAGTTCTACGGAATTACAGCGAGGGGAAGCAAGGCAGTCGAGGTAGCAAGCCGAACACGGCTTGCTATGCCTGGAACAGCGAGCGGGGCTGCAGCAGGAAGGAGACGGAGTGCAGGTACGAACACAAGTGTTCAAAGTGTGGCAGGAGGGGCCACAAGAGAGTCACTTGTAAGGACTGACCTACTGGAACATTGGAGCACCTGCCTGATCGCACACCCGTGTCCGACCCAACAGTCGTCACGATTGGACAGGGTCCTGTTGGTGTGGGGAGCACGCCACAACTAGTGAGGCAGGTGGAGACTACGGGAGCTTCAATATGGGATGTTGATCAACATCAGGCAATATTGTACACGTCAACCATTGACAACAGCTCACAACGCGCGAATGGGAGAATGAACATGCAACCAGTCACAACAGGGGAGATAGGTCAGGGGAATATTTACCCTACATTGGAGCAACGCGCAGGGAGGAGCAGCAGTGAGATACGGGGTGGGGATGTGCGATTGGAGGACGATGCCTACCAGGGAGTATCTCGGGTGACACCACAGGGATTGGAACACCCACCCGTAAAAAACAAACCTGGGTTGTGTGAACAGCTGACCGGAGTGGCTGCCGCGATAGCGCGGGCAGGCTACGAGGACCTATTAAGAGTACATTGTGATAGCGATAAACGCTGGTGCGTGTCAGTAAGGGAGAACATGAACAGTATGTACGTAACTTTCCGGGTGGACACTGACTGTCTGAGTGGCACTTGCGCATGCATTTACGAATTGCTTTCTATGCCATGTCAACTAAAACCTTGTCGTTTGTTTGCAGAAGCATTTTGTAGGGGGGACATTGATATAGATGCTATGTTTCTCCTGCAGGGGACTGTCTTTGGGTTCCATGTTATTGATGACAATTGTGACGTAACGTATGGCTGTCAACGGGAGAGAAAGAAATCTAGATGGGAAAGAAATATAATAGAGACCCGGCTAGCAGCGGAGTTAGAGGAGGGAGTGCTAAGGAAAGTCGATAGTCCTCCGGCCTGTATACATGGGATCTTTGTTGTTCCAAAAGATGATGGTGGTGGGAGAAGTGTCATTGACTGTAGTAAACCGAAAGGTGGGAGTGTCAACAATTACACAAAGGGGGTGGCCCCAAAATTTAAATATAGTGGGCTTGATGATGTGGTAGAATGCTTGGAGAGGGGCGACTACCTAGCCACCATTGATATCAAGGATGCTTACCGCGCTGTCCATATTAAACCAGAGCATAGGGAAAGACAGGGGCTTCGCTGGGTTTTTGAGGGTGATTCGGTAGAAACCTATATGATGGACGGGAGACTATGTATGGGTCTCTCGTCTAGTCCGTATATATTCTCTAGAATTTCAAACTTCATTGTCCGATGCGCAGGCAGAGAGGGGGTCTGCAGAATTGTCAACTATCTAGACGATTTCTGCATTCTGGGTAGTACGGAGGAAGAAACTACAGGGTTCCAACAACGTGTACTCTCTATATTGGCCAGATTGGGATTTTTTATCAGTTTCAAAAAATTGCTCTCACCAGCTAAGAAAATTAGATTCTTAGGGATAGATGTAAACTCGGAGTCGCTGGAACTTACTCTCCCTGACGATAAACTGAAGAAGCTTCGGGACATCCTCCTGCTCTTCTTGGGTCGCAGGAAGGCGACCCGTAGAGAACTCGAGAGACTCGCCGGACACCTCGCACACTGCGCCAAAGTTATCAGGGGTGGTCAAACTTTTAGTAGGCGGGTCTACGACCTAATAGGCACCCTGCGCGAGCCATTCTACCGTGCACGGCTTAATGCCGGATTTAGGGAAGATATCAACTGGTGGGCTTCATTCGCCGAAAAATTTAATGGTAAGGCGGGTATGCTCGGAAAGTTTGCGGTAACTACCGCAGTCTACAGTGACGCTTCGAATTGGGGAATCGGTGCTCTGCATGGGACTGACTGGTTGGCTGCTTCCTTTAAATCAGAGGACAATGAAGTGTTAGGCCAGCTGATAGGACACCATCGTGTGGTGCTACCCACTGAGGCAGGGAGGGACCACATAAACATAAAAGAGATGAGGGCTGTGATGGAGGCGGCCACACGTTGGTCATCAGGTTGGGAGGATTCCGAGATTATATTCATAACGGACAGCGCGGTAGTCCAATCCGCTCTTAACTCAGGCCGATCCAGATCAGTTGGGATTATGTCCATGCTGCGAAAATTATTCTGGCTTGCAGTCGAGAAGAACTTTACATTCCTATCAACTTACATAAATACCACAGTTAATGTGGTGTGTGATGCCCTCAGCAGGCTAGACGTAGAGGGTAGTGCCGCTAGGATTAGTGCAGTGGATGTGGGTCGGATTATGTGCTGTGCACACCTCTTTGACGCTCCGCTGTTCTGTCTTTCCAGGACTGGAGGAGCTGAGGGCAGAGCAACGGGGATTTGAGAAGCTATTCTACTCAAAGAATTCGGTCACCACGAGATCGGTCCAGATACGAAAGTATTTTGACTTCGTTGATCAATTCTCAGAGGACAGGGCGCCTCTCCCCTGCTCATCGGAACGTGTCGCGCTTTACGCCTCCTGGCTGGCGAGGACGCTCACGTACCGTTCTGTGCTGAACTATTTATCAGGGCTGAACTTCTTTCTGCGCCAGAACGGTTCCCCCTCCATAAGATATAATGATTTTGTAGTACAGGCCACACTTAAGGGGATTAGGCGCCAGAAGGGGGATGCCCCTCGGCAGGCACCACCTATGCTGCCGGGCATGCTGTTGAAGGTGTTTGCGCTATTGACCCAAAACCCGGGGCATGTATCTTGGAGAGCTGCGATGCTCTGCTCCTTCAGGGCCTTACTGAGAAAGTCCCAAGTAACTGAGTCCGACTCCGCCTTGCGCAGGCGAGATTTTACTTTCTTTGACTGGGGGATGATAATAAAAATTTGGCGATCAAAGACGATCCAGTTCACAGAGCGGGTACTAGAGGTCCCGGTTGCGCTTTGCCCGAATAGAGCACTGTGCGCGGTGTACTGGACGTTGCGCCATTTTAAAGAATTGCCTGCGGATCCCGAGGACTTGGCTTTTCGTTTGCCAATGGTCGGCCTCGATTCAAGGCCTATGACTTATATGGCTTACCAGACTATGCTGAAGCTATTTCTAATCAGGCGGGCCGGGGGATTTTTACTTTACATCTCATTCGCTAAGGAGGGGGGGTTGCACCTACTTGGCTATGTCCGGCGCAACCATTGAGGAAATCAAAGTCCGAGGCGACTGGGCGTCGGATACTGTGTATTCCTATCTAAAAAAACCCTTGCAATCCAGAATATTAAATGATCTCCGGGTAGCGACGAGTCTTTCGTCTGTGGAGGCGTGAGACGAGGAGTGGTTGGGGCCTGGGCCGGTTTAGCCGGCCGGGGTTGGCGGTTATTGCTCAGCCAGATGGGCCTCAGCAAATAAACGAGGCTTCCACCACTTCCCGTCTTGTCTCTTATCTTCCTACGTCGTAGCCCAATTTATGGGATATATAATTTATTACTATGAGTATAAAGGGGCGGAGCTATATTCCTATATCCTGCAGGATCCTAGCATTTAATGCTGCCTTTATTATTAACCCACGATATTTATTGTTATATTCGCTGCGGGCCGTTTTCCGGCTGCGCTATCCTGGCGCCCCACCATGTTGCCAGATGTCAATCAGCGCTTGTTAGGTGCACATCGGCGCCAGTTAAAATTTTTTCTTGGTAGGGCGGTTATTGCTCAGCCAGATGGGCCTCAGCAAATAAACGAGGCTTCCACCACTTCCCGTCTTGTCTCTTATCTTCCTACGTCGTAGCCCAATTTATATATTATATCTGATATATATATATTATATATGAAGAGTTCAGGTGCAAAACCCCATTATCACCAATCAAAAGATTTGATTGAAATAATAGATTTGTACATGAAGGTAACTCTAATTCTCACTAATTCCACTTTTATTGTGATCAAATGGTTATGGAGCAATGAAGAGAAATATAGGAATTATTTTTTTAAAGGACCCTTCAGAAGGTTGGACTCCACAATGTTTATCTCAATTTTTGGATTGGCGTTTACATGGTTTTGCGCCTGAACTCCTCATATATACAAGCATATATATATATGACTATATTATAATTATATATAACTTCCGAGCGAGTGGAGTGCCACGCCCTGCGCATTGGGGTGAGTGGTGCATACCGGACCCCCCACCCGATTAGGTGGAATTTAATGCACAAAAGATATCAAAATTATAATTGTATGATTTTGTGCTAGAGTGAAAATGTGAAAATTTACACATTGACACCATACATGTAGCCAAATCTTTTTTCAACTTATTTTTCAACTTTTTTCTTGTAAGTCATAAACTTGTCTGCTTAACAGTAATCAATAAAATCATGTTTGACTATGTTGTATCTGTTAAAATGAGGTTCTGTAGGTGTCTTTGATTTTCATGCTACTCAAGTGATATTAAAGTTGCATAGTCTGATGAAATATCAAATTTTCAAAACCAAACCAATTATCTAGATTTGATTTGACATATCTAACTTAGATACTGATGCACTTATTAAGCATTTGTTTCTGCGTAGAAGGCAATACTGAGTCAATTTAACAGAACCTGTTACTGCAGAAGTCTATGGTGTCAGAGTTTTGGCAAGCTTGTCAAAACTAATTTTCCATGTTTGCACTCAAAATATCTCAAAAGTTTACCATTTAAAATAAAAGTACCTTTGAACTAGTGTAAAGTAGATACTAGTGATCAATCTAATATATTTATCTAAAAAAAAACAACACCGAAATTCAAAGCTATGCAACTTTAAGTAAGTGTTTTGGTTTTGAAAAGTTGATGCTTTAATGGGACTGTGCACCTTTAAATTGACTTAATATTCCTTCGATGAAGCAACAAATGCTTAATAAGTCCACACGTATCTAATATTAGATATGTAGAATCAAATATAGGCATATTGCCTTGGCTTCGAATGTGTTATGATTTCATCGGATTATGCAACTTTAACGCACACAAAACATCGGATAGTATGAGCCAGACTTACATTAGCGCCATTTCACCGCAAGCAGACGACAACCGAAAAGTCACCATTTCCTGCGCGCATGCGCCATTGAGAGCGCCGTCAGCTGCGATGATTGATTGATTGATTGATTGATTGATTGATGCACCCTCGACATTGGCAATTGTTGACACCCTGCTGACGTGACGCCGTGACGACGTGTGACGTACGTGACGTCACACGTGACATTTCACCCGGCAGACAATCGGATGACATTCGGAGCGGTGATATTGTTATGTTTGACATTTCATTCGCTGTCAGCAGACGATGTTCCCACGTGTAACCTTATCGTGGAAATGTCACGTGATCTACTTCCGTGAGAGAATCAGGTATAACAAAGGATGAGCTTGTCAGGGTTTATTTGTTGGGTTTTATTGGGGGGGGTACATTTGTTGATTAAGCAGGGTAAATTTCAATCATGGACGATTGGTCTTCCTCATTCCACTGCTCGTTGACCTATCCCAATAATGCCGAGTGCCTGGCTATGAAGCGACAAGTACCAATTTTTAAGTCATTGGTTTGACTCGACCAGGTGTAAAGTCGCCGGCTGGTGGTGTGAGTGGTGTGGACAGGCTAATGAGAAATCAATACAGGTAATGAAGGAAAGTAGAGAAAGAGTGAAAAGTAGGAGAGCTAAACTCCTGGTTTATTATCTTATATAGGTTTCTAGAATCCAAGATGGTGGTGGTCACATGGGTTGATCTCCCAATCCTTAACAGGTATTTATCTATCCACCAATCAGAGTTCAATCTCTTGTATCCAAGGCCTTGTCATGCTGGCTACAGTGCCTTGTGGTGTGTAGTGATCCATAAATAACACCATGGGGGAGGGAGTATGTGAGGCAACTCCTCCAAAGACTGTATCTAAGAAGTGACACTCCTCCTCTATACTATTTTACTATACAATGTCTATACCTAATTAGTAATAGTTTACCAACTCCACATATCCCTCATATGCCTTTGGAATTTATATATTACCATTTACCATTATATAGATAAGTTGCAATTTATTATAGTAGAGTTTATATATCCTCCTGCCATTAGATCGGAAAATTGTACACAGGGTTAAAATCCCACAACCTACTAAAACGAGAGACACACACCCAACTCATTCGGCCATTCCATCTGACAACACAGAATTAGTTAAAGTTGCATAGTCCGATGGTATTGAGATTCGGTCATTTTCTGAGATAGACATATTAAATTGATTGTTATAATTACACCTTACTTTAGTTAGAAGCAAGTTTGATTTGAAATGACTAACTTTTGAGATATTTGCCAAATTAATGTTGGCAAGCACACCAAAACTCTGACACCACAGGCTTCTGCAGTAACACGACAATTAGATTGACTCAGTATTCCCTTCTGTGTGGCAGCCCATGATTAATAAGTGCATCATTATCTAAGTTAGATATGTAGAATCAATTCTAGATAATTCTTTTGGTTTTGAAAAGTTGATGCTGCATCGGACTATGCAGCTTTAAGTAACTTGTATATGCTAATGGATAGCTTTAGAACTATTTAAAGGCCCTGTCACACTACGACGTTTCTCACCAACGTGCTTCGACGCGTGCCGACGGGTTGGGTTTTTGTTCAACACGTCGGTACACGTCCGGTACGTTACCGGCGCGTTGCCGGCGCGTTACCGGCGCGTTACCGGCGCGTCGGTACATAGCAACGTGTGAATGGACACGTCGGCGCGCGTCGGGGCGCGTCGGGGCGCGTCGAGGTTTTGTGCATGCACAAAACTTTGGACGCGCGGCGACGCGCGCCAACGGGTTGGAGGGCGCGTTACGGACGCGTTAGCAACACGTCGACACGCGTTGGCGGCGCGCCGGCCGTACGCTGGCAGGACGTTGATCAACGTTGGTTAACGTTGGCTTTTTTCCCCCCAAAATGGGAGCGTTCCGTCGGCGCGTCGGGAAAGTCCCATCGACATGTTGTGGGCATGCCATTGGCGTTGCTCCAGCGTTTCTCGGCGCGTTGGACGTGTTGCCGGCGCGCCTGGATGCGTTGGCCGCGCGCTGTGGACGCGCTGCGGGCGCGTCCTAACGTGTTGCTGGCGGGTATGTACGGGTTCACGCAATACTAACACGATACCAATGCGCTGCCTCCACGCCGTAAACGCGCCGACAACGCGCCGACAGCGCGCCGACAACACGCCAATAACACGCTACCGACACGCTACATACATCCTAATAACACGCTACTAACGCGCCAATAACGCGCCAATAATGCGCCTCCAACCCGCCACTAACACGCTGCGCCGCGTCAAACTTTCTCCCAAAGCGCTGAAAAGTTTGACGTTTCTCGACGGGTTGCAAATATTTTGTGCGTTGCCGGCGCGCCGGCGGAAGCGTCGTAGTGTGACAGGGCCTTAAAGTGAAACAGTGAACGCAGGCACACCTATTTGTGGCTCGCATGTCAAGATTCTGAGACCATAGGCTCCATCAGTAACTGTTAATTGTAATTGAATTAGTATTATTTCTATGCGGCAATAAATGTTTTAATAAGTGCAAGTGTCATCGTCATCATCAGCAATTCCTTAAAGTTGCATAGTTTGATGCTTTTGAATTTCTGCCAATTTCTGAGATAAATACATTGTGCTAATCATTATAATCTACTTTATCTTAGTTTGAAGTCACTTTTATTTTAAATGGCTAACTTTGGAGATATTTGACGTCAAAACATGCCAAATTAATGTTGGCAAGCTTGCCAAAACTCTGTCACAATAGACTTCAGTAGTAACAGGCCCTATTAAATTGAGTTATTACTACCTTCTATGCAGCACAAGAATGCTTAATAAGTGCACCAGTATCGAAGGTGAATATGTAGAATTAAGTCTAGATAAGTGTTTTGGTTTTGAAAATTTGATGTTTTCATCGGACTATGCAACTTTAAGTGCCGGTCACATCTTACCGGATTGAGCAACGGACATAAACCGGACAAAGAATTGTTTAGTCCGTTGGTGTCCAGTATCAAAATGTAATGAAATGTGTTGACCTGTTGCAATGGCCGCCGGACGAAACGGACGCTAAACGGACAAGAAACGTACATTAACGAATAGCCAACGGACGAGAAGCGGACGAGAACTGGATGGCAACAGAATGTCAAATGGACGGACTGAACACCAAACAGACAAGTACCGGATTGTTCACGGATGCGCTGAAAAAAACGATGGACCGAATTCCCCAACACCGTCAACAGACTATTCAGGAAGCAAACCGGAGATGTAATGTATGGACAACGGACATGAACCGGACAAAACGGCTAAATGGACTTAAACCGGGCACCAACCATACACGTCAGTCCGGCAGTGTCCGGTAAAAGTTTTGTGCATGTTCAAAACTTGTATCGGACACCGCCAGACACCACCGGAGATAGAATGGACACGCCGGATGCCTACCATATATCAACTGGACATTGAGGTATTTCACTGGACAGTGTCAGGTTTCTGTCCGGTTCCTCAATAGGGTGAGGTGTGACTGGGGATTAAGATTCACCAAACGCCAGGTGTGTTGATTCCCTGATGTTGTCTTCCCACCTCTTATGTTATCCGCCTTGTCTTCTTCGCCCTTTCACCATGCCGTACAATATGGTTTTGGTCAGATCTGATGATCGGGAAATATGGCCATACCACTGCAGTTTGCATCTCGTTGCGATTGTCAGGAAATCACTGTGTGGTCTAATTGCTTGCTGGATCTTGTCACATACTTCCTTGTTGGTAACATGGTCTGTATCTGAGATGTGTACTGTCTTGGAGTAGTACCTCATTGCTACGGTTTGTATTCTTCTTTGTGGCTCATATTATGAATCATAGGCCAGTCAGCACGTCTTGCACATATATAGTTAATTAGAGTAGTTCTGCAACCATACCTTGTACATCAGGAAATAAAAGGAACCCACTTTGCTTAGCAATGAAGAAAAATCATAGAGGCTTATTGTGATTAACAAATAAAACAATGTTACCCCCTCCCCCCCCCCCCACACACACATAGACACCTCTCGCAGTGAATGACTAAAAGTTAGTACTATAGTAGTGGTTAGTGAGGTGATACCAGGGGTCGCAGGCATTTTGTGAATAAACGCTATTATACAATGAATAGGCCCGGTCACATACACGTTAGTGGACGTAGTTGAACGCAGTGGAGGCTAACGTAGTTGAATGTAGTTGAATGTAGTCGAACGTAGTCGAACGTAGTCGAACGTAGTCGAACGTAGTCGAACGTAGTCGAACGTAGTCGAACGTAGTCGAACGTAGTCGAACGTAGTCGAACGTAGTCGAACGTAGTCGAACGTAGTCGAACGTAGTCGAACGTAGTCGAACGTAGTCGAACGTAGTCGAACGTAGTCGAACGTAGTCGAACGTAGTCGAACCTCGTCGAACCTCGTCGAACCTCGTCGAACCTCGTCGAACCTCGTCGAACCTCGTCGAACCTCGTCGAACCTAGTCGAACCTAGTCGAACCTAGTCGAACCTAGTCGAACCTAGTCGAATCTAGTCGAACCTAGTCGAATGTCATTGAACGTGCCGGCATCCATAGTTCTCCATCCTGCTAACTTGGTAATAACGTGGGTGGGCCGTGAGTTCCGATTTAATCTTTGGACATGTTCAAAAGAGCGCTATGTTAGAGCCTAATATACTCTGGCGATGTCTACATACTCTTGCAAGAAACACGGGGGTCCACACAGAGGGGAAGTCGGCCGGGGCCAGGCTCAGGGGAGCCAGCCAGGGTTTATTTTTGTCATTGCTGTTGTAGTTTACATTGAAATCCCCTAGTACAAAGATTTCTGCACTTGTTAATTTTCGCACTGTGTTTATGCTTCTATCTAGTGCTTCAAGGAATACTTCTATGTCTCCTGACGGTGGTCTGTAGAGGCTTGCTATAGCTATGTTTGCCTGTTTCTCTTTTTTTTTTGGCACCACAGAAGTTCCAAGTGCTCATTTGAAAGATTTGCTGGTTTTAGAACTTCAGTGTCTAGGTTTTGGAGGTTTTGCAGTAAATCGCAATACCTCCACCTTCTTTTGTTTGGTTTCTTATATTATTTTGCTGTAGCATTACGTACAAGCCTATATCCATGAGGGTGTTTTCTTAGTGCATATCAGTGAACCATGTTTCTGTCAGTGTTAGTACATCAAGATTTTCATTTTTTAGGTGCATTTTTATTATGTCTGGCAGTTTAGGTGGGCAAAGTGTGTGCCCCTCCCCAGTTTGCATTCAATTACTTCTACCATTCTTTAGGTTAGTGGCTGCTTGATTTCACGAGTTTTAACTTTGTTTAGATTTAATATTTATTAATGACTGTTTTGGGGCGTGTGTGCTGGTGCATGCAGCACATATAGCCTGTTCTGGATATGCAACTTTAATTATGACTACATTGGTAATGTCCCTGCTCACGGCATTTCCTCATTCACCCATCACCCCCCATCCACACCCATCCATCCCCCACCCACACCCTCACTCACTCCCTCCCACCCACCTCCGCCATTCCTAATCCTATGCACATCCTCGCAAACCAAGAACTGCTGACCCCTCTCTCTTGCACACATACCCTCTCTTGTCATCACCACCACTCCACAACCACAGCACAGTCACCCATACCCCCCCCCCCCACACTTCTATAGACCAGTTCCTGATAGCCGTTGACAACCCTCCCCCCCCCCCCCACAACGAAGCCCACACCCACTCCATAAGCTCTAGTGTCAATCACCCCCTACCTACATCCTATCATCAACCCCCTCACACCCACACCCACGCACTCTCACCCTCACCCTCACCCTCACCCTTACCCTCACCCTCACCCCCACCCTCACCCACACCCACACCCACACCCACACCCACAACCACATCCACACCCACACCCACACCATCCACACCCACACCCACACCCACACCCACACCCACATCCACACCCACACTCACAACCACACTCACAACCACACCCTCACCCTCACCCTCACCCACACCCACACCCACACCCACATCCACACCCACATCCACACTCACACCCCACCCACACCCACACCCACACCCACACCCACACCCTCACTCACATCCTCACTCACACCACACCCACACCCTCACCCACACCCTCACCCACACCCACACCCACACCCACACCCACACCCACACCCACAACCGCACCCACACCCACACCCACACCCTCACCCACACCCACACCCACACCCTCACTCTCACCCACACCCACACCCACACTCACAACCACACCCTCACCCTCACCCACACCCACACTCACATCCACACCCGCACTCACACCACACCCACACCACACCCACCCCACAACCACACCCACACCCACACCCACACCCTCCACACCCACACCCACACCCACACCCACACCCACCCTACTGACACCCACACCCACACCTCACCCACACCCACACCACATCCACACCCACACTCACAACCACACCCTCACCCACACCCACACCCACACCCACACCCACACTCACAACCACACCCACACTTACACCCACACCCACACCCACACCCTCACCCACATCCACATCCACACCCACACTCACAACCACACCCTCACCCTCACCCACACCCAAACCCAAAACCCACACTCACAACCACACCCTCACCCACACCCACACTCACACCCACACCCACACTCACACCAACACCCACACCCACCCACACACACACACACACACACCATCCAACCGGCCTGGACGACACCCTAAGCTTCCACCTCTGCTCACCCGGGACCCCCCCACTCCCTTCCCGCCCCCCCCCCCCCCCTTCCTTGCCGCCTCTCCTCTAGGGGCGGGACCCCACCCTGCTGGGCGGGGGTGACACCCCGGCGCCCCGGCGGACAAAGCGCCAGCTTTTTATATCAAGGAAACAAAACGACGCCAAAGGACAGTGCGGTGGGCAGGCGGGCGGGTGTCGGCCGGGGCGGGGCGAGTCGGGGTAGGGTGCGGGCGGGGTGAGGGCCGAGCGCCCTCTGGTGTCCTTTAAAGTCTCCACACCCCTGCCTGGACCCGGGCACGGCGATTTTAAAAAGAGGCCGCCCCCAAGCCCGACGCCGCCCCCGGGGACGCGGGTGAGTCGAACCGGGGGAAACACAGAGGGGAAGTCGGCCGGGGCCAGGCTCAGGGGAGCCGGGGTAAAGGCAGCCGGTCTCCGCGTGGGGCGCCACTCACCGCCTCACAGCTGAGCCTGGACAGGGCGCGGGGCGGTGAGTGCTGGTGGGCGGGGGGAGGGTGGGAGGGGGAGGGTAGGGGAGGGGCGGCCCTGTAACTGAGATGAATAGAGGAGGGGAATGGGGGTGGGGTGGAGAGGAGAGGAGAGGGCGGGGGGTGAGGATAAAATCCAAGCCAATAAGCTGGATAAAATCCTACCTAAACCACAGCAAACAAACAACATAAATATATGATACTCTATCAGACCAACAGCCTGTCACATGTGGTGTACCCCAAGGATCGGTCCTGGGGCCTCTACTCTTTATACTCAACATAAACGACCTAACAAAATGGCTAGAAACAGAGCATCTCCAACTATATGCAGATGACACAGTCATATATGCATAATGGGTGCCAAAGTATGGAATGCCCGAAAGGTAAAGGAATGACAAATTCCTGACCTAAAAACATACAAAAAATATCTGTGCAAAATAAAACCAGGAAACCCCTCTAAGCTGCTCCACAAGGGGGCATGTGATATGTCACGGCTCACCAGTGGGACAGCCCATGAGAGGTAACCCCCTGCCAGAAAACACACAGATAACATCGAATCCAAACATAAACCAACCACCTATTACGTACAAGCCTATAATATGTAAATAGAGTAGGCTAGTCTAGAAAAAATAAAAAGAGGAAAACTCTTGCCAAGAAAATCAAAAGAAACTAACAGAGATCACTAACCACAAACCATAATCTTAAGAAACACAGACCGATAACTGCCCAGAATTGAAAGCAAGCTCGATCATCCGAGCTTATATGCTATGGACAGCATAAACATCCCATACATTTTTTAAATTAAAAAACGAGTCTCTCCCCCCCCCTCTCTAACTAATGGCCCTGCCACACTATGATGTAATGACGTCAGCATAGGGAGAACGTGAAGAACGTTGAACTTCTGGGCGTAGTATGCAAATTTGGGCAGAAGTTGAACGTGGATGCAGCGTAGTGGACGAGAGCGTAACTTCGGTAAAGCGTAGTGATACCGTCATTCAACGAGAGAGGACAACGTCATTACGCTCACGGAACATTATGAACGTTATTCCATGACCAGAAGAACGTTACATGATGTTACCTACATCATGAGACGTTGAACGTATGTTGAATGCACGTTCTCCTGACGTTCTCCCGATGTTCTCCCGACGTTCTCCCGACATTCTCCTGACGTTCCCATTACACCACGTGGGCATTTGCACTCGGTTTAATGTGGGTCAACGTAGTGGAACGTAGTTGAACGTATTGAGCAGCGTTGGAAAAACGTCCGTTTAACGTCATTGACGTTCACTGAACGTGAACAGAACGTACGGCGAATGTAAACCCTTACGTTCGAGCTACGTTGAAATTTTTGAACATGTCCAAAACCTCGACGTAACTCGACGTAACACGACGTAATGTAACATAGCTCAACGTCATTCTAACGTCATTCTGACATCATCATGACGTAACCCAACGTAATGACGAAAACTGACCACGCTAGGCTCACGTTGGCTCGTTACGTCGTAGTGTGACAGGGGTATTACTCTGTTTCATTCTCAATCTCTTTTTTATTCTAGTCCTCTTTCTATTTCTCTGTCCCCTTGCTTCTCTTTATCTTTCATTTTCTCTCCGTTTTCTCTTTCTCGTTTTTTTTCTCTTTCTCTTTCTAGTCCTCTTTCTCTTTCTTTCTATTTCTTTATCTTTCATTTTCTCTCCCTTTTCTCTTTCTCGTTCTTTTTCTCTTTCTCTTTCTAGTCCTCTTTCTATTTCTTTATCTTTCATTCTCTCTCCTTTCTCTCTTTCTCGTTCTTTTTCTCTTTCTATTTCTAGTCCTCTTTCTCTTCCCTTTACATTCTAGTCCTCTTTCTCTTTCTTTCACATTCTAGTCCTCTTTCTCTTCCTAGTCCTCTTGATATGACCTTAGATGTTGCCAGGACTTAAAACTCCAACAACCACCCAACTAACCAACATCAATGTGTGTGGATGCCCACTGAGTCTCCGACTTGTCTTCATCACATCATCACCAACATCAATGTGTGATTTAGTATTTGGATGCCCACTGAGTCTCCGGCTTGTCTTCATCACATCATCGATGACCAACCGTTGTTGCTCACCTGAGCGACTCGCTGAGAAACACTGAGAAGTTGAGTCCAAGACAAAGAGAAAATGGCCGCCTAATTCAATTGCTCTAACGAGCTCAATCTAATCGGGGGTTGGTCGGGAGTAATTGAGGAGTGGTAGCCGCTGGTCCCCGCTGGTTGACGCCAATTAGAGGCCGATCCACGCCGGGGACCAGCGCACGCAGCAATTTCCGGTTTGTCCGACCTTCATCACCAAAATATAAAACTAGCCATTTTTTGTTGTCATCGGGGAGGTTTAGAAGGTAATTTATCTCTCTTTAAAGCTGCGGTGATTAATTATGCCAGGTGTGTTCCAGTGCATTTACATCGTTAACAGTTTGTGATGTGCAATATTGAGATACTGAATTAAAAAAAAAAAAAAATTAAAGGATAAACATTTTTTAAAGAATAATTTCCGAGTGGAGTGGCAGTGATGTGTTGGTGAAGCGGTCCCGGCGCTAAATGAACACTGACATCTTCCACGCAATTTGGCGCCGAAATCCCACAATTTGCTTCTAATCTGTCAGAAGTCCCGGCCGCGCATTGTGCAACGGGCATTAGGGCGTCAGGCAGTTGTTAACCAGGTCGCCAATGGCGCGTTCCTGTCGGCTGTGCAAATGTCGTCTGCCCAGTAAAGATGTCATCTGCGCTGCTTAAATAAATGACTCTATTAAGATTCAAAGTAAAACTTGGTTTATTTAAAGTTGCATAGTCCGATGGTTTTGAATTTCTGTATTTTTTCTGAGATAAATATATTAGATCAATCACTTGTATCTACTTTACATTAGTTCAAAGTTACTTTTATTTTAAATGGTAAACTTTTTAGATATTTTGAGTGCAAACATGGAAAATTAGTTTTGGCAAGCTTGCCAAAATTCTGACACCATGGACTTCTGCAGCAACAGGTTCTGTTAAATTGACTCAGTATTGGCATCTACGCAGAAAGAAATGCTTAATAACTGCATCAGTATCTAAGTTAGATATGTAAAATAAAATCTAGATAATTAATTTGATTTTGAAAATTTGATATTTCATCGGACTATGCAGCTTTAAATAAATAACTATATTAAGATTCAAAGTAAAACTTGGTTTATTTAACGATGCCTCTAGAGCGCATTGATTTTTATCATCGGCTATTGGATGTCAAACATATGTTAATTCTGACATATTTCTTCGGAGGAAACATGCTGCCGCCACATAGACTGCTCTTTCCAATAAGCAGCAAGGGGTCTTTTATATGCACTTTCCCACAGACAGGACAGCACATACCACATCCTTTGATGAACCAGTTGTGGACCACTGTTTGGAATGGAAAATAGCCCAAGCTGCAATTGGGTCAACTGAGCAGGATCGATAGGATGACCAACACCTTCACAGGAATACCAGAGTTTCCCAAAGTTCCGATTTGGCCAACCAAGCTAAATTTGTTCTAGGACCCCATATAAGTACAAATCAACAAAAGAAGTTAATAGGAAAGACATTTCTAGGTTGGGTATTGAATATATATATATATAACTTATAAGAGCGTCAACTGGACTCCTAAGGACTGACGCTGAGACCCAACACACCAGGGCCCATATTCATATAGTGGTGCCAGGCGTAGCCGGTGCTACATGCTAGCTCTGGGGTAGCTATCTGCGGCTAGCGGCAGGTTGGAGAAATAGGTCAAGTTGTATTCACGAATGTCCAAGCCGCCGCGGATAGCTAACCATGAGTTTATTTAGAGATTTGGGAAATCCCTCTCTGCTTGTACCTGGCGACCACCGCTATTTGACAATAACACCGCCGAATCGGCGACGGCGGCGATTTGTTTTCTTTAGATTCGTTGATTCGACAATATGAATAACGCCGCCGATCCGGTTAAATTGATAAAAATGTCACTTATTGCGTATGTAATTCTGTTAAATATGATAGCATTGAATAGATTTGGGCCTAATACATTGCCGCCGATTAGGCGGCGGTGATGTTTTGTTGATTTTGACAGTATGGATATCGGCGTCGATGCGGCGGCGGCGGTGATTTGTTTAGTTTACATTTGGCGATCGACACTATGAAGGTGGCGGCGTTAATATCGGTTTGAATTTAGGGTTAATTTGATAAAATTTCACTTATTGCGTATGTAATTCTGTTAAATATGATAGCATTGAATAGATTTGGGCCTAATATATTGCCACCGATGCGGAGGCGGCGGGGACGGCGGCAGAGATGTGTGTTTTGTTGATATGCGACAGTATGGATATCAATATCGAAGCGGCGGCGGCGATTTGTTTACTTTACATTCGTCGATTCGAAAATATTAATATCGCCGCTAATGCGGTGGCAGCATTAATATCGCTTTGAATTTAGGGTTAATTTGATGAAATTTCACTTATGATCGCATTGAATAGATTTGGGTCTAATATATTAGCGGGCGGCACACTAACCGACGCGGCTAGCAGGTAAACTAGATTTGAAACCAGGGTAGCTTAGCCTAGGCTATGGTCAGCGGTTAGCGCTGGCACTGGCACATGAATACAAATTTTCCACCATTAGCCGGGTGGTGCTACCCTAGCCGTGGTTAAGGCCCTGGCATCAGCACATGAATACGGGCCCAGGGCACAGCTAGAGCTTGCACAACAGAAGTTGGGGTTGGTCTTACTCCCTGCCCTATCCATCACCATATCCGTTTTTATAACCTATATCTTAAACTCACTTTGCACCTATAACCACATGCATCCTGATGAACAATCTCGGTACGGTTTTTGCCATACATTAGTTTTCTAATGTATATTGCAATGAAATCATCTCCACAAATATTTTACACAAGAACAAAAATTCCACTTCCTGTATTATGGTGTATGCGTTTATTCACCACCTCCCCATACAACCTCCGCTGTGTAAACTATAACGGCGATCCAGCACGCTGAATCTCAGCGTCAGTGATGGACCAGCGGAACTTGGAATTATCCATATTTGTGTGAACAGCGGAAGGTGTGCTGGGTCTCTGGGCTCGGTCGGTGGTAATTGATTTCCGGAAGTGCCTCTCTATCTACACCGGAAGCAGAAGCGCGCGTTCTCCAGGGACCGAAACGGCAGCATTCAGAGACCATCTGCCAAACTCTGGCCTCGTTCTCACTCCCACTAACACGCAAACACCAAATCGCCGGCCAGGCCGCGTCCCAAGCCGCGAGGTGATTGACAAATCACCTGCTGCTCATTTGTTCATGGATTCATTTCTGTACACCTCATCTAATTTCCCACTCAACTCTTCTTTTGTCCACAATGGAGGGAACACAATGCCAGCAGCGGAAGAGTTCAGACGCAAAACCACGTAAACTCCAATCCAAAAATGGATTTAAAAAAAAGGAATTTTACCTGAAAATAATTTTAATTCTCACTAATTCCACTTTTCCTATGATCAAATTGCTTATCGAGCAATGAACAACAACAGAAGGAATATAAAAAAATATAAATATTTGAGGGCTTGATTCTAGTGTTTGCTTTTCCATTTTTGGATTGGCGATTACGTGGGTTTTTTTTCTGTTTCAATCTAGAGCTGCATTTGCTATGAATGACTAGATTAACAATAATTACCCCCCCCCCACCCAACCACACACACACACGCGCAACTCCCCAAAGACAGCCAAACATTTCAGACATTTTCTTTGATCTCACAGTAAATGATGAAAGTTGTCAGAAAGTTAACTTTAATACATATATGCAGTATATATACTGCATATGGATAATTAAATAGATCAATAGTTTTTGTAATGCATCTTAATAGTGAGATTAATTGGCCACATCTCTCTCCTTAACATTAAATTATGTTCTACATTCTCGCTGTCACCGGGCGCCGTGGCTGAATCGCTAGAGCGCGGGCCTCGCGTGCGGGAGGTCGAGAGTGCGGTTCCCGGTCGACGCAAACTAATGACTTATCAAATTGATACTTGTCGTTTCCTGAACTGGCACTCTGCATTACTAGGATATGGCAGGGACTGGTTAGCTCAGTATCAGGATAATGTGACTGAATGGGATATTGGGTCATGGTGCCAGCAGCCTGATTTCCCAGTGGGGCAGCACTATAAAGTCGCAATGAGTGCACACTGTCACAAGTCAGTACCCGTCCCTATATAGCCTTAGATGTTGTAAGGACGTAAAACTCAAATGACCAACCACTGAAGCTCGCTTTCAGGAAGCATGTAAATCTGCTCTTTCAACACCCTCCAATTTAGAACTAACCTACTTTTCTCCAATGTACTACTGTTCAGTACCTTTTCACAAATACTCGAAGACCAGGGCTTCAGCACTGATGTTGGTTCGAATCCCAACCAAGTGAAACGAATGACCTATATAATTGATAGTTGTCGCTACCTAGCCTGGCGCTCAGCAGTAATAGGATAGGACAAGGCTGGTTAGCATAGTATCAGGATAAATGACTATGTGGGATATCAGGTCATGGTACCAGTGGCCTGGTCTCCCAGTGTGGCAGCACTATAAAGTTGCAATGAGTTTGCACTGCCACTAGTCGATACCCATCCTGATATGACATAAATAAGTGAACAACAAAAAGATCTCAGGAATATCAGCGATCTTTGAGCTCAGCGAAGAGGTGAAGGTTGTTCGTTTGTTGACCGGTAGGTACCTGTCTTCGTGTGGAAGGCACCAACCAGTCTGGTAAACACTGGTAAACAACCGTCAGCCTGGTAGTACCAGCCTTTTACTCGAGCCATCTGCACAGTCTACAGTACCGCCCTCTCATGTCAGGCTCTGTAAATGCCATCTGAAAGTGCTGCCATCTGGTGCCTTGAGCAGGAACTAGAAAATCGGAATCTGCTGAAAGTTGCCGAGACATAAGCATATTCAGCACTCTACGGAGCGACCCAACCAGCCACGGCTGCTACCCAACCAGCCATGGCTGCGACCCAACCAGCCACTGTTGAACTCGTTTGAACTTGTTTCTGCTACAAAGGTATTCGGGGTCAGCGATTGGATAATAATATTTCAAAACAAATGCTCGCTGCCATAGAATTTTTACTCAAAATTAAAAGAAATAAAGAACAATTTGGCATAAACATGGTGCTCACATGCAATATTATTACTTTATTCCACCGAAACGATGGTTGTATAACATATTGCAAATGGCGGCCCCCCATAAGGGGCGGCCATTTGCAATCGAAAAGAACAGCTCTGATTGGCTTAAATTATGGAAAGATCACATTATTATTTTAGTAGTTTCTTGTTCAGACATATTTACACATATATATGTATCTTTTGCACAGATTAAAGTGCTTGAAGTATATTTTTAATTTATCAACATCGACTTCTGTTTAAATCACACAATATCAGGACTTAAAGAATGGGAAACTCATCCTGCAAGGGTATGCTCAATATGACCCAGTGGGCAGCCGTTTTTGCTCCTTTCGTCGCTGTGGACCCTTCTCGAGAACTCCACCAGGCCGCTCCAGTCACCCCCCCCCCTGCCCTGCCCTCCTCCACCCCACCCCCTCTCTGATATATCTGACCACTACCCACTGGAAGACAGCTCCCAGCCGCATGGGACCATCTTTGGCGGTGCCCATACATTGCTCGCACCAATGCGACTGAAAACTCCCCAAAACAAACAAAAAACAAAAAAACACCTAGAACCATAGTGGTCAAAGTGTAGCCTAACGCTGCATTTACTTCCTTTGGTTGTGTGTGTGGTTTTTTTTTGGGGGGGGGGTTATGTTCTAGCAACATGCAAGGTCATATCAGGACGTGTACCTATTTGTCGCATTTGTGCACTCTTGGGGACTTCTTTTTATAACATTGCCCGACTGGGAAACCAGACTGCTGGCACCAGGACACTCAGTCACATTATCCTGGTCCTGAGCAAACCAGTCCTTTTCCTAGTAACGCTGAGGGGTAGGCTAGGTAAGGACGAGTATTAATTTTGCAAGTCATTGCTTTGACTCGACTGGATTCGAACCATCGACATTCCGGACGTGAAGCCAGTGTTCTGCTCCTACCGATTCGGCCACTGCTTCAAGGTCAAGGTCAAGGACAGGAGTGGTTAGCTCAGTAACAATATAATGTGACTGAGTGGGATATCGTATTATTGTACTGTTGACCTGGTTTCCCAGTAGGGCAGTACTCCAGAGTCACCATGGGTGTAATCGATTAATCAACTTGGGTCACCCGAGCCACTTTTTGGCACATGCGCACATCCTACAGACTCATGTCAAATAATCAAATACGCTTCTCCACGCTCGGGGTGAAAAAAATACTGGCTTAATCCAAAACCATTAATTTGTTTGGTGTTTCTTTTTAATAACTGATAAAACTACAGCAAAATAGGATTTAAAGTATTTTATTATGGCATAGTTTAGTTATATTTCCATTTAATTAATCTAGTTTTTTTTTTTTTAAACCATGTATGACTGGTACTGGTAGCTGTTATCCTGCAGGACGGTACCAGCGCAAATGTGATGTCATCGCTAGTAGCCAACCCCAGCCAAGAGGTGGGTTACTGGGGTCGGATCGTTTTGCACATGGCACGTGTATTTGTCGACTCTACTCGCGGTGTTCAATTTGAAATTCTGACGACTCGGGTGACCCGAGTCGCCGGGTCGTGTTAATCGATTACTGCCCATGAGTGCGCAATGGCATAAGTCGGTAACCATTTACATTTTTAACTGGGCATGTAATGGCACAACGTCAGCTATTTATTGGTCAAATAATTGATTTTGTGAGCATAAATATTGCACGATTTGTAAAATTTCTAACTGTTTTACTGTTTTTACCGGGTTATTGGGAGCAGGTATTGCAATACCTCAGGGAGTTTGACGCCCCTGCCCTGCAGAGTTGTAAACCACTGCCTTGTGGTACAGGTTCTTGACAAAACCGAAGGCTAAGGGAGCAAACCTTGAACAGAAAACCATGTCACTGTGGCAGCATCAAGGGCGGTTGATGTATGGAACTCCCAACATCTCCCGACCAGACACTGCAGGGACAAATAGTTTTGTGCCTGTCTGGACATGTTCTTGCCGGTGTGAAACCTTTATTTGCTCCCCGAGAGAGTGCCACTGGTAACTTGCAAAAGCCAGCAGCACTTAACACTTTTGCAGGCAGCTACAACCGCACAAAACACCATACCGGCTCGGTCGTTGCCTGGGTTACCAAGGACCGCGCTGCTCGAGCTCATCTTTGACTCATGGACATCACTCGCACAGCACAGAGCTAAATGGAGAGCGGCAGTCAAGTAATGAAAGCAGTCTTTGTCGCATCGCGACCGACAGCATGATGATGATGATGATGATGATGATGATTGGTAGCCCCACCTGATATCTCAAATGGAAATTAACAGTGCACAGTCCGTTGAAAATATCCACTTTAAAAAACCAAAAACACCTTTAAGTTGATTTGATCCCAGATATCCAACAAGATATCCAAATAAATCCAAAGTTATCCCTCTGCAATAAAGGTTATCCATCTAAAATAAAAGTTACATCAAGCTAACATAATGATCAACTTAAAGCTGCATAGTCCGATGAAAACATCAAATTTTCAAAACCAAAACAATTATCTAGATTTGATTCTACATATCTAACTTAGATACTGGTGTACTTATTAAGCATTTGTCACCACAGAGAAGAGGATTACTGAGACAATTTAGTAGAACGTGTTACTATAGAACATTATGGTGTCAGAGTTTTGGCATGCTTGCCAACATTAATTTGGCATGTTTGCATCTCAAATATCTCAAAAGGTAGCCATTTAAAATAAAAGTTACTTCAAAGTAGGTTAAGGTAAATTATAACGATCATTGCTCATGGACACAGCTGACTCAGAGGCATGAGTGGGTTAATCAAGGTTTTTATTCGGGCGCTGCCCGCCCGGCGGCATGTACATTGACTGTGTATCATCGGGCAAGAAGCGAACGAGCGAAGGCCCTGATATATTGGGGAAATGAAATGCGATGAGGGCATATGAGTCATGTGAATGATTTAGCAAACAAGTAATCAATTACCTTAAAGTACAATAGCAATAGTTAATGATAAACATATGAGATAACAGTAGAGGGTAAATTATCAGAAATGTGACATTTAAGTAGGGGTGATCTGTCAACTGCGCGGGTGTCAGTTGCTCATTAGATGGTATTCTTTATTTTTTACTTTAAATGCTTGATTAGTTTTCGGTTTTGTTGATTGTTGTGGGCACAATCAACTGCAGGTGTGGGTGGGTGGGTAAAGTTGGAGGTGGGAAGTGGTCAGTGCGGGAGTTTGGAGAGGACTGACCAGGAGTCCCCTGGGAAGGGAGTTATCATTGGCCGGAGGTGGGGGGGAACGAGCTTCCCCCCTCCCCACCACCGCCGCCGGCGCGGTTGGTGTGGGGTGCGAGACCCTGTCTCGTGTCAGTCCCCCTCCTCCCCCCTCCCCCACACGCTGGCGGGGGGAGGGGGGAGGGGGATGGGGAGGAGGTAGGGGGAGGGGGGAGGGGGAGAGGGGGAGGAGGTAGGAGGAGGGGGGAGGAGGAGGGGGGGAGGAGGTAGGAGGAGGGGGGAGGGGGAGGAGGTATGGGGAGGGGGGAGGGGTAGGGGGGGGGGAGTGGGGGAGGGGGTGGGTGGAGGGGACCAGGGAAGGGGGAGGGGGGAGGGGGGAGGGGGAAACGGGGGAGGGGGAGGGGGAGGCGGAGGGGGAGGGGAAGGGGGAGGGGGGGCGTGAGACCCTGTCGCGTGTGAGTCCCCCCGCCCACTCACCACAGTAGTGGCAGGGGGGGCGGGGGGGGAGCTTCAGCCTTGAGCCTGCTGTGTCCGGCAATGACACAGAATGGGCGAACTCACTCATTAAAGACCATGCTAATATATTTATCTCAGAAAATGACAGAAACTCAAAACCATCGAACTGTGCAACTTTAATGACAGAAACTGAAGAATCATCAGAGTAGGAGGAACCTCTGAGCAGCTGATTACAACTATCATATGATAATCATATGCATGTTTTGAACTGAACAATGTATCCAGCTTATACTTCATAATGTTGTTATTTACAAATCACCATTCACACCATGTACACTAGCCCGTAATGGCAATATCATACTATATATACAGTAAAACCTCTCTAACCGACCACTCCACAGGTCGACCACTCCCCTATATTGATCATTTGATTTGGGTCCCAATAATACAATTGAAAGGACATTCTAATTCCCTAAACCGACCACCTCCTTAAATGGACCACTTAAAGTCGGTCACATGGTCTGTCGATTTAGAGAGGTTTTACTGTATATACATGTATATATATATATCTTTTTATCATAACTAATTGTGCTGTCACACGGCTCGAAGACCAGTATCATGGCACTAAATAAAAAAATAAAAATTTATAACAAAAAGTGCCAATTGCATTATTATCACTAACACCCTCAGTATGAATCAGAGGTCAAAGCGGAAATTATTTATTTGCCACTACAGTCAACTCTCGTTAATCACACTCACTTTTCTATGAGAGATATTGTCACAGAAACAAGCTGGACCCTGGTATCCCAATCGTTGGATGCTGTGAAATCGGTCAGATAACCATATGTCCTGATGAGACAGGGTCGGATTAATGGAAGGTTGACTGTATATTCATGTCCCATATATATCGTACATGTGTAGTTCGTTTTTTTGTTGTTTTTTTGGAGGGTAACACCCTAGAAACATTTGACGTGAAATTAGGACTTTTGACAATGAACTCTCGTGGCGGCTTTATAGTGCTTTCCTACTGAAAGACTGGACTATTGGCAGATTGTTTGCTTGTTTGAGTTTTACATCCGACCACCATTTAAGGTGATATCCGGACGGGCACCGACTTGTGACATTACGTATTCGTGGCGACTTTATAGTGCTGTTCCAATGGTAAACCAGCCCCCAGTACCCTGACCTGATACCCCACTCACTCACTTGATATGTGTTGCTATCTAACCTTGCGATCGAAATGATAAGGTCTGGTTTGCTCAGTATCAGGATAATATGATTGAGTTGCATATCAGGTCATGGTGCTAGCGGCCTGCTCTCTCAATGGGACATCACTGGAAAACTCCCCATGAGTGCGCACTGTCACAAGTCAGTCACACACCCGTACTGATGGTTTCGAAGCCACAGGCTCGAACCCTGATCGAGTCAAACCAATGACTTAAAATGTATACTTGTCGCTTCCTATCCAGGTGCTCTGCCTTATTAGGATAGGGCAAGGACTGGTTGGCTAAGAGTCAGGATAATGTGACCTGAGCTGTGATATGGGGTCATGGTCTCTCAATGGCCAGTGGCCTGGTCTCTCAATGGGGCAGCACTATAAAGTCGCCATGAGTGTGCACTGTCACAAGTCTGCACCCGTCCTGATATGACCCTTGACGTTGCCAGGACGTAAAATCCAACAACCAATCAACCCGTCCTGATATGACTTGCGACTGTTCTAGGATGTAAAACCCCAACAAACAAAGCATTTTGAACTGTGGAATTATTGTCCACACTTGGCTGGTCTCGCAGAAGGCATCACATTGTACCCTGCGTGGGCACACTCTATCAGTACCAGCAAAGACCCTATAATACTAAGACGGCTCACTCCTTATCGCTCCCATGGTAATGTAAATTTTGCAGTGCCACCTTGTGGTGGGTATGATCAGCCCGGCTGCTGGTTGGTGTTTCACATGTAAACACATACAATTATATTATACATGAGATAGGTAAGTATGAATACACATCAATATGAAATTGCTATGAACAAATACACATCATCATCAGCATCATCATCAGCATCACCATCATCACACATCTTTCATATTCATTTATACATTTATACATATAATATAGCACCTGTTTAACCAAGAGAACAGCCAGCGCACCAACTGGTCGGTTTGATCATTTTGATTACACAGTACAGGCTGAGTGAGCCGTCTTAGTACTATAGGGTCTTTGGTACCATGTGGGTGAGCGATTACTGGCCAATTCCCAAGGTCAATGATTGCAATAACCCAGTCACCCGCCCCCCCCCCCCCACCCCCACTGTCGTCTAGCTGTGTGTATAAGGGCTGGAGAAGGGATATGCACTCAGAGTCTGTTGTGTCATCAACTGGGTAAGTACTGAGCATGTCTGACCTTTATTCATATTATGTACAAGCTATGAATACCAAAGCTGTTGTGAAAAATCATAATAAAACCTCTCTAAATCGATCGATTTTGGGACCGACTTTAAGTGGTCCATTTAGGGAGGTGGGAGGTTTAGGGAATTAGAATATGGTAAGAATGGTATCGTTGGGACCCAAATAGAGTGATCGATATAGGGGAGTGGTCGATCTGTGGAGGTGGTCGGTTAGAGAGGTTTTACTGTACAGCAAAACGTCAAGGGTCTATCTATGCACCGCATAGCTAGTGGTGACCTGAGTAGTGGACAAGTGGTTAGAGCGTTCATTTTCTGGGTGGGAGTTTGTGGATGCGAGTCAAACCAACAATTTTCAATATTAGGATTTGTATTTTTGTTTTTGGTAATTTGCCCGGTGCGCTGAGGTACCAAGTAGATAAGATTATAGCCCCGTTCACACACAGGCCATTAGTCGCCTCAACTAGTTCACGTCATCTAATCCACCTCACGAAGCGGTCTACATGAGATAAACTAGCTGAGTCGACTCAGCCCTAATTCGCCTCAGCGGAGAGTTCGCACGTGTGATCTGAGCCAACTTAGATGAGGCGAACTAGTTGAGGCGACTTAAGGCCTGTGTGTGAACGGGGCTTAAGAATGTGAGTAGGGAAATCTCCCTAATACACACCAGACGGGATGGCCGAATGAGTTGAGCGCCCGTTTCCAGGTTTGGTAGATGGTCGGGTACCAACTAGGGACAGGGCACAGGTGAAAGGAAGGTGATAAAACCAAAAGTCAGGGACAATGCCGTTAGAACTATGGTTAACAATTTAACACCGCAGCCGACCCACCTGGTCACAGTCCCGAAGAGTATGGATGTGTTCTGACACATCTAGGCACTAACTAGGGACAGGGCACAAGTGAAAGGAAAGCTGCAAACAAAACAAACAAACAAATTCTGGGAACACATCCTCATCCACGAGCCTATTACCATCTCACTAGATGTACATACTAGGCTACGATATTAGTTATATGATAGGAAGTTATACCCCCCAATAAACCCCCGAAAACTAACATAGATACTAACTACTTAAATAAATGCCGGTGGATGTCCCGGATACCAACCCAGAACTGGAACCAGGGCATACACCATAGCATTCCTCCCAGCTGTCCAGCATTGAATACAAGCACCCTCGTGGGAGCTTACACGCTATGGGCAGAATAAAAAAAAAATAATTCGAACCCACTGGTTCAACTCATTCAGCCATACAGTATGGTCCGACAATGAGGTAGATTAAAGGAGTGAGATATGGAGAGCCTGGGAGCAACTCAGTTGTGGATACATACACTCGGATTTGCTCACAATATATTTTAAGTGCGGTAAACTCATAAGCAGGAAACATTAAATTTTATTTGACTAACTTCAGGAAATAATGACATGCACTGTGGGAGTGCACAGACCCACTCTATGTGCCTGGCAGCCAGACTGACCCACTTCTTGTGACCTAGTTTACTATCTTGGAACACACATATATTTGTCAAGTGGTTTGTCCAAGTATTGGTTCTCACTAAGCGGAGCAACCTATGCCTTGTATCCGAATTGTATGCTGCATTTGATTGTCTTCTCACACTGCATTCCATTAACTTACATATCCTCTTCTGTCTGTTCTAGGCCCTAACGGGCCACTAATGCCAGCGTATTATGGCAAACAAACTATTATTTTGCAAATGTATGGGAACGGATGGAGCCCTGGGGCCATATGTATGAGCAACATTTTATCGTCTCCGGTGTTAAAGGCGGGTCCCGGGTTATCTAACGCCGGTGTTCCAGATGTGTCACAGGGTATGTATGTGTCCAAAGTGCGGCGGGGTTAGTTAACGTATCAGCCTTAGTGGTGAGCCTGTAGCCGGCGAGCACTGCTATTTGTTTAGTTTACATTCGTCGATTCGACAATATGAATAACACCGCCGATGTAGAGGCTACGTTAATATCGCTTTGAATTTAGGGTTAATTTAATGAAATTTCACTTATTGCGTATGTAATTCTGGTAAATATGATAGCATTGAATAGATTTGGGCCTAATATATAGCTGCCGATGCGGCGGCGATCGACAGTATGGATATCGATGTCCATGTGGCGGCGGTGGCGATTTGTTTAGTTTACATTCGTCGATTCGAAAATATTAATATCACTGCTAATCCCACAGCAGCATTAATATAGCTTCGAATTTAGGGTTAATTTAATTAAATTTCACTTATTGCATATGTAATTCTGGTAAATATGATCGCATTGAATAGATTTGGGTTTAATATATTGCCACCGATGCGGCAGCGGCGGCGTTCTGGCAGTATGGATATCGACGTCGCTGCGGCGGCGGTGATTTGCTTAGTTTACATTCGTCGATACGACAATATAAATTACGCCGCCAATGCGGCGGCAGCGTTAATAATGTTCGATTTTAGGGTTAATTTGATTAAATTTCACTTATTGCATATGTAATTATGTTAAATATGATCGCATTGAATAGATTTGGGCATAATCGGTCCCTAACATCGACGTTAACCATCCTATGGCTTGGGGTTAGTGCAGGCGACTTTAAGCTCACGGTGTTTGTCTAACGCCGACACATACATACAGAGTTTTCACCACTAACCCGGTAAACCCGCCGAAAACCAGCTTCACCGCGCTAACCCTGACACATACATATGGCCCCTGAAGTCATATAGTTATGGGTGTCCTCTCCAATATCTATCCAGCCTTCTCTCAACTGTTTCTACCGTTGGTGCTTCAACCACTTGGTCTGGGAGACAGTTCCATGGATCTGTCACTCGAAAGAAAAATGAGTGTTTCCTGGCCTCAAGTCTGGGCTTTTCCTTGAAGATCTTATACTGCTGGCCTCTGGTTTTACTGTTTATTCGGAGGTTGAACAAACCTGGTGTGACATTACTGTCATAGACTCCAGTAATAATCTCATAAGTCTCTATCATATCTACCCTGAGAGGACGATATAATGCTTAAATCTCCTTGGGTGATCTTCATATGCCATCACTCCCAATCCTGGGAGCATCCTAGAGCCCTGTTCACACGGGCAAAATATAAAGCGATTTAGACAAAGCGAATCATATGAATCGATTTAGTTTGAAAGTGTTTCGAGTTCACACGGGCAGTGCTTTGAATCGGTTTAAGGCGGAAGTGGATATCTGCGCATGAGCAAGTCCAGACTAACCAGCGCCATTTTGGGTTCGTCGACGCCGGCACGAGAGAGTGTGGGTTCGACCTAGATATGTATTGACTGAATCGTATTGGTTTGGAACAGTCAAAACTTCTGCTGGGCAGTGAAACCCTAAAAATAAATGATGAAAAAAATATCTGTGCACAGCTAGCGGTTTCATAGACCAAATTATATTATATAGTGTGACGTCCTTAATCAGCCTCAAGTAAGTCAGCTATAGTCGTGTAACGTACATTTTCAAGAGCTACAATGTGCTTAACCAGATGTCCATCGTGCAGTGCACCTCCGACAGGATCACTTAGTACTAAAACTGCACACAGTAGTTTAGCATTGGTTTTACTAACGGTATCACTACTGTTTAACCAGTATTGTTTTGAAACCTGCCGAGTTCTAACAATACGAATCAAACACGCTGCAATATCTGTGTTCGCTAACTAAACAGCAATACTTTAGCCACTACAACTGATGCTTGTCCCAGCTGAGCAGCATGACGTTTCTGTGCCAGTATGGATGTGTGATGACTTAGGTATAGTAGAGTGATGGCCAATTATGGTAATGATAGCTATATACCCCCTCCATACCTCTTTATGTCATACTTATAGGGGACAGGGTGGATAGGTGTTTAACATTGTTGGCGCCATTGTGTCAGTATTTGGAACTATGCTTGGTTCAGTGGCACAATATATGTACATGATATAACATGAACATGAGATGTTTGTTTGTTGTTGTTTTACAACCTAGCAACATTTAAGGTCATATCAGGACAGGTACCGACTTGTGACAGTGCGCACTCATGGCAACTTTATAGTGCTGCCCCACTGGGAGACTGGGCCACCAGCACCATGACCTGATATCTCACTCAGCCACATTATCCTGACACTGAGCCAACCAGTCCTTGTCCTATCCTAATAAATGCCAAGCACCTGGCTAGGAAGCTAGAAACCAGACGGGATGGCCGAATGAGTTAGAGCGTCCGTCTCCCATGCTGGTAGCTCGTGGGATCGAATCCCAGTCGAGTCAAACCAATGACTTAAAAATTGATACGTGTTGCCTCCTAGCCAGATGCTCGGCATTACTAGGATAGGGCAAGGAACAGTGGAAGGAGGAAGACCAGTCGTCTGTGACTGAAATTTCCCCTGCTTAAACAACTAATGTACCAAAAAAACTAAGTGACAAGTATCAATCTTTAAGTCATTGGTTTGACCCGACCAGGGTTCAAACCCACAAACCCATGGGTTTGGATCCCCCGATCTCCCAAAACAGGAGACGGATGCTCAACTCATTCGGCCATCCCGTCTGGTCATGTACATGAGAAAAAACTAGAAATCTTATAGTTCCACAAAACAATTGGGCTGTATCACCTGTTTTTTAGGCTATTATTCTACTTTAGATTGTGCTGCCAGTTGACACAAGTCTAACCACTTCAAAATTGCATCAGAGATGGTTTTTGCTATCATTTAGCACAGATCTGACCATTTCAGAATTTTGAGTAAATTTCAATGTAGACATGTGAATGTGACACTACTGACAGAATAGATGCCAGTAGCATTTTATTGTGAATACGGCCCTTGCTGCCAATATGGCGTTAAGTCATCAGCAATCAATCAATTATTTATTCTGCCTATCATGGATAAGTCCGAACAGGCTTGTTTTCACCATTAGACAGTTTGTCAATAGAAAGCCCGAGCCTGCACTTTTACCGACCCAAGGGATTTTTAACCTCCCACACAACATAGACATGGTATGAGAGCAACTGGCCTTTGATGATGCTGTAAGTTATACACAGCAGTGAAAATCCAAATTGGCAGAGGTGGGGGCACAGGGAATCGAACCACTGACCTTCAAATTAAGAGTCCGACCTAGAAAAAAAAAAAGACACTCTAACTCATCCACCACAGAGAACACCACAATCATGATATAACTTGAAGCATATCTGGAGTGACAGCCTTGTTTATATTCAGAGTGTAGAGAATGGGCGCAGGTCTTCCAGCTATTGTATATGCCTACGACTCTGGAGGGGCACGACATTTTGAACAGTTTTTAGTTTTTATTCTCAGGGAACCAAGTCTTCTCTCTACTCGTTGTAAACTAGCACCAACACTGAAAAGAGTAGAGCTGCATAATCCGATGAAGGTATCAATTTTTGAAAACCAAAGCACTTATCTAGATTTTATCCTACAAATGCAATATATTGATTGCATCAGGGATCCTAGACGGGCTAATGGGTAAGACGCTAGCTCTGGAATCGCAGAAGTATGGGTTCGAGCCCACTCTAGGCACAATGTTTCCCATTTGCAAAAACTCTTCAGTCATTGAACATGAAGGTTTGTTTGTTTGTTGTTGTTTTATGTCCTAGCAACATCTAAGGTCATATCAGGATGGGTACCGACTTGTGACAGTATGCACTCAAGGTGACTTTATAGTGCTGCCCCACTGGGAAATCAGGCCGCCGGCACCATGACCCGATGTCCCACTCAGTCACATTATCCTGACACTGAGCTAACCAGTCCTTGCTCTATCCTATTAATGCTGAGCGCCAGGCTAGGAAGAAATAAGTACCAATTTTAAAGTCATTGGTTTGACTCGACCGAGAACGGAACTCCCGACCTTCCACATGCGAGGCCCACGCTCTACCGACTAGGCCACTACGTCCGGTCTTGGACATGAAGGTAGCAAGTAATGGAACCTCCCGTTATTTATGAGTAAATCATTAATTATTTATATTAAAAAAAGGTGGACTAATTATTATTATTGTTCATTATCATTTGGTTATTATTATATTGGCATAGCATTGTTCTATTTCATTATTGGTTATTGGTTAATCGCTGGTTGCAGTGCACAAAACTGCACCGAATGACGGGCGCGACTACCGCGCCAACTGCCCCTCGGCGGCTTTGAGATTAATTATTTCACTTGTTCTCTGAATTTAGAACTATTAAGGGCTATACACTTTAAAGCCGGCCAGGCTGAATTAAAGTGTTGGGTCACCCCCCCCCCCACCCCTCCCGCCCCACCCCCCCCCACATTTGTCTCTTTCTTATTTGTTATGTACCCGGATTTTATATTCATATAATGGATTGTACACCACATATTTTGTATTGTACATATTACCGATAAAATAGCTGGTTCTGCATTCAGAAGACGCCATGGCCATGAAGACATTTCTACAATCACTGATCGGCCTCGCCCTTATGACGATGGTAAGTACACAACACAGAGCTTTGCTTTTTGCAAGAAGAGCATCAATTAGGAATTTGGTAATTTTTTTAATGGAAATAATTCTTGATCTTACTGATAATAGAACCTCTTAGAAATGCAAGTAATAATTTGTTTATGGATGCAATTTTTTAAATTGCAGAGTCCAATGAAACCATGTAAATTATATTTGATCCTATATTTCCAACTGTGATACTGGTGTATCATACAATGATACATTTAAGAGAATGTGTCACTGCTGCAAGTCAAATCTTCTGATGGCCGATATTTCAGTGTAGGCCATCAACAATTATTTATTTTGCACGCTTTCACTTCAAATATTTTCAAAGTTAGCCATTAAAGAGAAAAGTCTACTTCAAACTAAATTAAAGCAGACTATAATGATTAATCTGGTATGAAGAGTTCAGGCACAAAACCAAGTAAACACCAATCCAAAAATTTAGATAAACATTCGAAGCAAACCTTCCAAAAGTTCTTTTTTTTTAATTCCTATTTTTTGTTCATTTCTCCATAATTATTATATCACAAGAAAAGTGGAATTAGTGAGAATTAAAATTAGCTTTCTGTAAAATATTTTCATTTCAATTATAATTTTGGATTGGTGTTTACATGGTTTTGCGCCTGAGCCCTTCATATATTTATGTTTTAAATATGAAACAAATTCAAAGCCATTGCATTATAGAACTTTAATGTGACAATGTGACCAACCATTGGAAAAGGTTCCTACATCGGGTGAACTTGCTATTGAGAGAACAAAAAACATGACTTATAATTTAATTGTCTGATGATCCACTCACCACTCTAGTCTAAGCAAACACTATTTTGATGACGTCATAACATGGTGAACAATAGAGGTTTCTGAAAGTGGGAGGTCCATGTCATGGTAATCACTAGAAAACTCAAATTTGAAAGGTTTATGACCCTACCGACCATTGCGCATGGTTGATCACATTTCAGAATGCTTACATCATTTGTCATGTTTTCTAGTCTATCTATTTAATACAGACGCGATGGCCGAATGGGTTTCGCGTCCGCCTCCCGTTCTGGTAGATCGTGGGATTCGAACCCTTGAATTAACCCCTGGGTTCGAACCCCTGTCGAGTCATACGAATGACTTTAAAATGTATACTTGTCGCAACCTAACCTGGCACTCTGCATTTCTAGGATAGGGCAAGGAGCAGTGGAATGAGGAAGACCAATTGTCCGCGATTGAAATTTCCCCTGTTTAATCAACTAATGTACCAAACAACAAAAATACACCTGTAGTTGGTGAATTCTATAAGACTAGTCAGGTGTAGATTCTTAGGACTGAGTAATGTGTGCTTTACGCCATGTCGGCAACAAAGGTCATAATCACGGAGAGATTTTAGGTGTATCTATTTTTTTTTGTCTTCCCGTTTTAGTGAGGAGATGGGTTAATTTAAAATTGAATTTGTGGAAAACTGGAGAATATATATTTGATAAGTTAGTGTCAATTGGTGTTTGAGGAAGAAATGAAGCTGATACAGAAGAAAGAAATGGGTGGAAATCAAATTAAAAGTATATCCCTAAGTGCATAAAAGCAGCACTCTATAAAAGAATTATACAGGTATAATTCACGATATAAAAACTATTAATATTTATTAACTAGGTTAGTTCTGTCTCAGCTTATAAAATAATTCAGAATAGTATTGTTGGGACCCAAATAAAGCGACCGATATAGGAGAATGGTCGATCTGTGGAGGTGGTCGGTTAGAGAGGGTTTACTGTATATGTACTATATAATTCTGCAGGGACAAATAGTTTTGCGCCTGTCTTGACATGTTCTTGCCGGTGTGAAACCTCTATTTGCTCCCAGAGAGAGTGCCGTTGGTAACTTGCAAAAGCCAGCAGCACTTCAACACTTTTGCAGGCAGCTTTCATGAAATGTGCAAAGGTAAGTTCTAACATGCAATCGTGCCATCCACCCTACTATACGGAGCCGAGGCCTGGACAGTGTACAGATGACAGGTGAAAAAGCTGCATGCCTTCATGATGCGACATCTGCTTTCATTCATGAGGCTAACCTGGAAGGAGAAAGTGACAAATTAGGAAATACTCGAATGGACGGGGCTGCCCTCTTTGGAAGATCTTCTGATCAAAAAGAATCTCTGGTGGACTGGACACCTTATGAGGATGTCATCAGCCAGGCTCCCAAAGCAGATCCTCTATTCCCAACTGTCTTCTGGCTGCAGAAAGAGAGGGCACCCTCATCTCCGGTTCAAGAATACCATCAAGAGAAACCTGAAGCTGAGCGAAATTAAGACCGACTCATGGACGCAACTCTCACAGCAGAGAGCTAAATGGAGAGCGGCAGTCAAGTAATGAAAACAGTCTTTGTCGCATCGCGACCGACAGCATGATGATGATGACTATATAATTTATTATGTGGATATAAATAACGGCAGCCCCTTAAATGTTTCCCAGTAACCATCTTCTTCCATGTTATTTGTTGCGGAGCGGGCATTCTCTACTCCCCCCAGCTCCTATACCGTGAGCCAACTGTCACTCTGCTTACTTTCAATACACATAATGAATATGTTGTTTTACCTCATAATAACCCAAATTACAAATTATAGTTCTTAAGAAAGGAATTACTATATAGTCTCAAGGCTGAAGATCTAACCTAAGTAAAACATGTTTTCTGGTGAGTTGAAGCATATAAAATAGAAATGCAGGACTGTCCTTCCCAAAGCAGGACTTCTGGCCACCCTAGTTGTTACTGTTAGTGGTTATATGTGTGTAGACGATGTGAGAGAGTGAACGGGTCAAATCAGTGTTGAATTAACCCACAAATATCACAGTCAGCAGAGGTCAGTAGCAGGAAATGAGAGGGTAACTGTGTGTGAGTTTTTATGATCGCTGTATGTTTTATTTCCACAATATGTCATCATCATCATGCTGTCAGTCGCGATGCGACAAAGTCTGCTTTCATTACTTGACTGCCGCTCTACATTTAGCTCTCTGCTGTGAGAGTGAAGTCCATGAGTCGGTCTGTTTCATGAAAGCTGCCTGCAAAAGTGTTGAAGTGCTGCTGGCTTTTGCAAGTTACCAGCGGCACTCTCTCGGGGAGAAAATAGAGGTTTCACACCAGCAAGAACATGTCCAGACAGGCGCAAAACTATTTGTCCCTGCAGTGGCTGGTCGGGAGATGTTGGGAGTTCCATACATCAACTGCCCTTAATGCTGCCACAGTGACATGGTTTTCTGTTTAGGGTTTGCTCCCTTAGCCTTCGGTTCTGTCAAGAACCTGTACCACAAGGCAGTGGTTTACAACTCTGCAGGGCAGGGGCGTCAAACTCCCTGAGGTATTGAAATACCTGCAATACCTGCATACCACAATATGTAAAGTGTCTATTAGTGGTAGATATATGACTATGAGAGGCGTGCTTTGTTAATGATATATGGTTAGGATAATGGTGGAGAGTGGAAAGGAAGTCTAATTGAATAAACACGAAACCTACTTGTTATATATTGGCATTTATTTGCTTCTTGTTTAATCACAGTTACAGTCAGGTTAAAAAATGTTCCAAGGTTCACAGACACTTATCTCTACGAGGTTCTCTTAAAAGTTTGGGAGGGTGGGATGGCAACATTTTGGGGTCACTAGAGCACATCTTGATGGTCTGTCAGCTCGGGTCGATCTGATTCAAACACTGCATTAGACGGTTATGGTACAGTTTAAATTCTCTAGGTGGCATGGCGAGTAAGTGCCAGTGATAGTTTAGGCCGTCGATTAGAGGTGGCAGCAGGTTTGCATCCATAGAAACAGTATATCGCTGGTCCTGGATACCCATATTGACAACATGTACAATTTGTGCTTGATATGTATGGTGATGGATAAACGTGAGATGTAGGATAGTTAGAATGTGTATTGCTTATTTATGTATGTTTGTTCTGAATACAATGTTGATTCACTTCCAAGGTCTCGACATGCAGTCAGTTTGAGACCAAGGTTGAGAGCTGCCTGATGATCATGAACTCAGTTTTGAATGAACCGCCAACTGCAAAGAAGGTTTGTCCGTAAGTTGATGGTAAGATAATTAATTTGAATAGGGTAATAACTAGATAAAAGATTCACCCGGTACTTGTAGTACTCGGGTGAAGATCAGCCTTATATAAAAACGGTAGAAAAATCGGGCTAATGAAATGAGTCTTTATGAGAGCCTAATTTCTCAATCTAAGAAGCAACATTTATTCTTTGTATATGTCTTAATGTTTACCCGCTACTTTTGAGTTGGAAAATATAATAAAACATATACTTTAATGCAATTTAAAAGTGAAATCAATGGCGTTCTCTGGCCGCCATCTTGTCTTTTTGCATTCTCGCCCATTTCACCAACTCTGTGCCGATATGAGTAGCCATTTGATACTGGAGCCACAGTTTCTAGTTCATGTTCCATACTAAACCTATTTTCGCCCGTATTTACACTGCGTTGTCCTTCACCCGTGTACTACAAGTACCGGGTGAATCTTTTATCTAGGTAATAACAAGATTGCCAATGCTCTATTATTTGATTGGCTGTTCAAACTGTCTGGTATTGTATTAACTGCTCTAAGCTCAAGGCCAGACGTGATGGCTGAATGAGTTGAGCGTCCATCTCCTGTTTTGGTAGATCGTGGGATTCGAACCCATGGGTTCGAACCCTGGTCCAGTCAAACCACTGACTTAAAAATTTATACATGTCACTTCCTAGCCAGGTGCTTGGCATTATTAGGATATGGCAAGAAGCAGTGGAATGACGAAGAGCAATCGTCCGTGATTGAAATTTCCCCTGCTTAATCAACTAATGTACAAAAAAAAGGCACTACGTATTTCCTACATACGCAACAGCTTTCCTTTCTAAAAGGGTATGGATAAGTAATAAGCGGTAATATGAATAAGCAATGCTTAGGACCGACCCCCCGATATAACTACAGTAAAGTATTTTATAATTCAGGAGAGGAGGCGGACGTATAGTATGGAATTTTATTTGAGAGAGGTAGTAGATAAGTGAGTAATGATCAATACATAAGGTGAGAGTCAATAGTCATATGAAGTAAGTGAGTAATGTTCAAAGTCAAGTGTAAGGCAGTATTCAAGGAAGTAATGATCAAGTCTAAGGTGAAGGTCAATAGTAATAACAAGTAAGTGCGTAATGTTCAAAGTCAAGTGTGTAGGTAAGTCGAAATCGTCAATAGAGTCTTAGGTGACCCGGGCCTCAACCTTAACATGTAGTTGGGTGGGTGGGACGGTGAGAGGAGGTCTTGTCGGTGTGGTGGGAGGCGGAGAAGTGGCCGAGTTGATGGGGAGGCGGAAGGAAGGTGGGGGGGGGGGGGGGGGTACCAGCGGCAGGAGCAGCGGGGGAACCAGCGGCGGAACCAGCGGAGGCAGTGGGGGGGGGGGGGGGGGCTATGGTGGCGGCACCTGGAGGAAGTGGGGTGAGGGAGGAGGAGGTGGGGGCGTCTAGGAGGGGGAGGGGTGTGTGAGGGGAGGAGTTGGTGTGAGTGTAGGTTGTGGAGTGGGTTGTGGGGGCGAAGGGAGGGGGGAGGAGGTAGGGCCGGGGGAGGGTGGCCGCCCGCCTCCCCCGAATTACCCATATTGCCACAGCAATATGGACAATTGCGCGTGTATTTCTTTACTCCACTCGCGGTGTTCGATTTGAAATTCTAGCAACTCGGATGCTTGCTGCGGACCGAAATTCGACGAGCGATTTCCGTTTCCGTTTGCTGGATTTCTCGGTTTCTCGGTACGAGTTTACAAATGGCAGCGCCCATACAGTGCTATTTCCGTTTCCGTTTGCTGGATTTTGTCGAAGTCATGCACAGTAAGAGTATTGTTTATGTGTATATATCTACATGCGTTAGTCTTAAGCCTCCCCGTGGGTGGGTCGGTATTAATGTAATGGTGAAAAGATTACTGATACAGTGAAAATACACACAATGTGTATTCATGTAAAGGAACCATGTTTAAAAAATCTGGTCGCATAAGTTTAGCTTGTAATCCTTATGTTACTATTTGATGGGTAGGCCTATTTTAACCACAGAACACAATTAGCATGGTCTATTTGAGCTCGAACCAATTAGGTTTGGATTGGTCTAACCAGAACCATTATACTCTGAGTGCCCACATGGCTATTATTAATAGTTCTGTGACGTCACAAAAGGAAGGGAAGGGTGGACTTGTATAGGTTGTAAGGCATACTCAAAAGGCTTCAAATGTAGTTTAAGTGGTAGTAGGGTTTGCATTACTTTCCAAGTCTTGAAAGCCCTGGTCACATAGCCGTTAGTGGATGTACTTGAACGTCGGTGAACGTAGTGGAGGCTAATACCCCTGTCACATTATGACATAGCACAGTAGTGTAAGCCGATGTATGTGAAATTTGGCCATTACATTGAGATACATCGAGATATGTTACTCATTTGTTAAGCCTCCGGTAAAATACATTGAGATACGTCGAGTTACATCGAGATATGTGACACATGTCAAGGTTTTGGACATACCCAAAACTTTCGACGTAGCTCAACATAAGGCCACTACGTTGGGTTATGTTGGGCTTACGTTGCGCTCATGGTAGGCTTACATTGAGATACGTTAGACATTCATTAGAGCCACGTCGGTCTACGTTGAGCTACGTTGACTTATGGTAGACTGATGGAGAGCTGGGAGGAACGTGCAGCCCGCGCGCTGACAATGTGGTGTTAACGTATCTCGACATAGGTCTAACGTGTCTCGGACACTGAGCATGCTGGACTGTCATTAGACTGACGCTGCTCACTCGCGGGCCTGATGTCGACTCAGGTTATGAATTATGTCAGAGTCACACGTAGCTATGTTAGGGTGGGTGTAATTACGCGAGTCCTATGCTAAGCCGACATTAGGGTTTCGCTAGGGTGACGCCGCACGCTGGAGGATTGTTAGCCTTACGTTGGGCCATATTTATTTTTATGTTCTAACTCGTTGAGATACGTTACAACTATGTTGGACCTATGTTTTACCTATATCCACTACGTTGTACTGATGTCCCATTTGGCCCTGAAACACTGAGAATTTCGAGGTATCTCAACATAAAAAAGTTATTTTTATGTTGCCCAGTATTTGGCCTGTTATGTCGTAGTGTGACAGGGGTATTATGTGGGTCAAACTTGGTGTAAGTTTGTTAAACTACGTTGAAATACGTTAAGGTATGGCAGGTTTTGGTTGATGAGCCACCGAATGATATGGATAAATACGTTATGGTATGGATGCCGGTACATTCAACTACGTTCAACTTCGTTGTTATTTTTATGTTGCCCACTTTTTGGCCTGTTATGTCGTAGTGTGACAGGGGTATTATGTGGGTCAAACATGAGCCGTGTTTACACGGGTAATTTAAAACGCCACATATAAAACGCCTTGCCTAGATCGACACACATTTGCCGTGTAAACGTGACTCTGAGGCGTTTTAGGGCTGAATCGCTTCATATGAAACGCCTCATCTATACCACCTCGCGAGGTAGTATAGATGAAACGATTCAGCTGGTTCCCGGCAGTGTTAGGGCCCGATTAGGACGAAACCTAGTGAATGCAATCATATTTAACAGAATTTCCTACTCAAATAATGAAATTTAATTAAATTAACCTTAAATTCCAAGCGCTATTAACGTAGCAGCTTCATCTGAGTCGAATTGACGAGTGTAAACTATACACCTAGCAGTGCTTGCCGGCTACAGGCGCACCACAGGCTGCTGGTTCCCGGTGCCAAAACACTTTTAAAACTCTGCCCGTGTAAACGCACCTCAAAAACGCCTCATATAAATCGCCTTGTCTAGATCGTTTCACAATTCCCCGTGTAAACACGGCTATGGTGTAAGTTTGTTAAACTACGTTGAGGTACGTTCAACTACGTTCAACTTCGTTCAACTACGTTCAACTACGTTAGACCCCACTACGTTCAACTACGTTCAACTAAGTCCACTAACAGCTATGTGACCACGGCATGCATGACGTGGAACGGCCATGGTTTTGTGCGGGTCAAGGTATGCTAGAGTATGCTAGAGTATGCTAGAGTATGCTAGAATACATTCAGAGGTACGTTCTACTACGTTCGAAATTCAGCCTCTAACGTACCACTATTCCAAAAATAGTTGATCATCGTAGGCCCTAATTGTAAATAAATAAAGTTCTTTTGGTTATGAAGTATGGTACAAAACCTTTAATTTGCTTTACCAGTTGCTTAAATTAAAATCAAGATTTTCTTTCATGCTCCAGTGCCTATGAAGAGGTGAAGGCATGCATGATGACCGTAATGCAAAACTGCAGTGACCCGCCAGCCTCAAGCAAGCCCATCCTCCTGATGTGGGACGATATGCAGATGTCGGTTCAAATGATGTGTGGTGCAGGTTCACAAACTGTAAGGCTTACGTAGCTTATACAGTAAAACCTCTCTAAATCGACCGACCATGGGACCGAGTTTAAATGGTCCATTTAGGAAGGTGGTCGGATTAGGGAGTTTTTATTATTATTACAATGGTATTGTATGGGCGATCGTTTGGGACCCAAATAAAGCGATCAATATAGGAGGGGAGTGGTTGATCTATGGAGGTGGTCGCTTAGAAGTTAGAGAGGTTTTAGTGCACATGTTTTTAGAAAGAGTGCAGTTTGAAATTGTCGTTGTGCTATTCTGATGATTACTATACTTACATCTGATTGATTTTTGGGGGTAAATGACTGGGAGGACTGGGCAATACGTCGAGAGACGAAGATGAAAAAGAGAGAAGAGAATAGAGATGGGGGTGATAAGTGAGTGATGAGAGGATAGTAAGAGGTGAGGTGAGGAGTGATGGAGAGGATGGAGTGAGAGGTGAAGGGACTTGAGAAGGGGAGCTCCGGAAGGGGGTTTGGTGGGAGGTGGCTGGAATAAATTCCAACCGAGGTGGAAAGGAGAGGACGATGGGGAAGGGGGAGAGGAGGGAAGGAGGGAGAGGAGGGAAGTGAGGGAGAGGAGGGAAGGTGGGAAGTAGTGAGAGGAGGAAAGGATGGAGAGGAGGGAGAAGAGGGAAGGAGGAAGAGGAGGGAAGGAGGAAGGAGGGAGAGGAGGGAGATGAGAGAGGGGAGAGGACGGAGAGTAGGGAAGGAATGAGATCAGGGAGAGGAAAAAGTGGAGGGGGAGGACGGCGAGGAGGGAAGGAAGGAGACAAGGGAGAGGAGGGCGAGGAAGGAGAGGAGGGAGAGGTAGGAGAGGAGGGGGAGAATGGAGAGGAGGGACAGGAAGGAGAGGAGGGAGAGAAGGGAGAGGATGGGAAGGAGGGAGAGGAGGGAAGGATGGAGAGGAGGGAGAGGAGGGAACTGAGGGAGCGGAGGGAAGGAGGGAAGGAGGGAGAGGAGGGAGAGGAGGGAGAGGAGGGAGAGGGGAAGAGGACGGAGAGGAGGGAAGGAATGAGAGAAGGGGGAGGAAGGAGAGGAAGGGGAGGAGGGGAGGAGGGAGAGGACGGAGAGGAGGGAAGGAAGGAGAGAAGGGATAGGAGGGAGAGGAGGGAGAGATAGGATAGGAGGGAAGGGGGGAGAGGAGGGGCAGGAAGGAGAGGAGGGACAGAAGGGTAGGATGGAGAGGAGAGAAAGGAGGAAGAGGAGGGAGAGATAGGGATAGGAGGGAAGGAGGGGACAGGAGAGGAGAGGAGGGAGAGGAGGGAAGGAGGGAGGGGAGAGAAAGGAAGAAGAGGAGGGAGAGCAGGGAGAGAAGGGACAGGAAGGAGAGAAGAGAGAGGAAGGAGAGGAGGGAGAGATAGGATAGGAGGGAAGGAGGGAGAGGAGGGACAGGAAGGAGAGGAGGGAGAGGAGGGAAGGAGGGAGAGGAGAGAAAGGAGGAAGAGGAGGGAGAGCAGGGAGAGAAGGGACAGGAAGGAGAGAAGAGAGAGGAAGGAGAGGAGGGAAGGAGGGAGAGGAGGAGATGAGGGAGAGAAGGGAGAGGAGGGACAGGAACTGGAGGGACAGGAGAAGACAAATAAGATGAGGTTCTTAAGGGGTTGGGGACAGAAGGTAGAGGAGAAGAGAAGAGGAGCAGCTGTAAACTGAATGAAAAGGACAGGATAGGAAGATGTGGGAGGAGGATGGTCGGGAGGATGTAGTGGTGTATATATCTAGATGTCAAAAACATGTGTGAGAGTGCTTTCGTTGGATAACGTCCAAGAAAGAGGCACAGACCAAACCAACTGTGAACACATGACCACATTGTTAGCTTACTGGATAACACTTTACTACAGTAATATTTAGCACCATGCTAACTCACAAAGTTTCCGGTAACACTTACCCTTCTCCGTGAAGAGGAGAATGTGTAATTTATTTGACTGATTAATGGTACAAAGAAATATTGGATAGCAAAGGAACAACTGACTGGAAATCGAATCATGTTCATACGTGCACAGAAATGTCACTATGTAAAAGTATACAGCTGAGATGACTTCAAAGTTGCATAGTCCGATGGTTTTGTGTTTCTGTTACTTTTCCGAGATACATATATTAAGCCGATTGGTGTAATCTACCTTACTTTAGTTTGAAATGGATAACCACTGATAACTTTGGAGATATTTGAAGTGTAAACATGTCAAATTAGTTTTGGCAAGCATGCCAGAACTCTGACACGATAGACTTTTGCAGTATCAGATTCTATTAAATTGCATTATAATGCACTTCTATGTGGTGACAAAATGTTGTTTACAAATTTTTTTTTATTGATACGGTATTTATTCTGCCCATAGGGCACAGCTCCCGTGAGGGTACTTGTTTTCAATGCTGGACAGCTGCATGTTATGGTGCATGCCACGGTTATGGTTCCGGGTTGGTATCCCGGACATCCACCAGCATTTATTTAAGTAGTTAGTATCTATGTTAGTCTTAGGGTGTTTTTTGGCGGGGTATAACTTCCTATCATATAACTAATATGGTGTTCTCTGTGGCTGAGTGGTTAGAGTGTCTGACTTTTATCTGGTCAGACTCCTAATCTGAAGGTCGGTGGTTCGATTCCCCATGCCCCCACCTCTGCCAATTTGGATTTCCACCGCTGTGGATAACTTACAGCGTCATCAAAGGCCAGTTGCTCTCATACCATGTCTATGTGGTGTGGGAGGTTAAAAATCCCTTGGGTCGGTAAAAGTGTAGGCTCGGGCTTTCTATCGCCAAACTGTCTAATGGTGAAAACAAGTTTCTTCAGACTTATCCATGATAGGCATTATAAAGTTCAAGAAAAAAAAATGAAAAAAAAAAATCGTAGGCTAGTATGTACATCTAGTGAGATGGTAATAGGCTTGTGGATGAGGACGTGAATTTGTTTGGTTGTTTTGTTTGCAGTTTAATAAATGCATCAATATCTAAGTTAGATATGTAGAATCAAATCTGGATAATTGCTTTGGTTTTACAAATTTGATGTTGTCATCGGACTATGCAGCTTTAAGGTAACAAAACTAGTATTAATCTTAAATAACTAGGTCAGACATGCATTGGGTTATAAAACGCAGATAATGGCCTCAAGCTACTCAGTATTGTTTCGTTATTTATTAATTTTTGTTTAATTCCCTAATTTAATATTGAATCACTTTCTAGGTATGCAGTCAGTTCGATGTAAAGGCAATGAGCTGCCTGAAGACTTTGGAGTCAATTGGGCATGGACGTCCATCTCCGGAGAAGGTTTGTCCGTAAGTCAATGCTAAGATAATCAATTTGCCCAGGCTAATGAAAACGCGGCCAATTTGCCATTTATGCCACTCTGTTCGCATTCTATGGTATTTATTAAACTGCATATTTCGAATAAAATATCAACTTTTCAAAACCAAAGCAATTGTCTAGATTTAATTCTCCATATCTAACTTAAATACTGATGCACTTATTAAGCATGTGTTGGCACATAAAATGGAAAACTGAGCAAATTTAATTGAATCTGTTACTGGAGAAGCCTATGGTGTTAGAGTTTTAGGATGCTTGCCAACATTAATTTTCTATGTTTGCACTTCAAATATCTCAAAGGTTGGTCATTAAAAACAAAAGTCACTTCAAATTAAAGTAATCTAGATTATAACTATCAACCTAGTATACATATCTCAGGAAATGATAGAAATCAAAACCATCGGACTATGCAGCTTTAATAGCTGCTTTGGTAAAAACGCAATACACTCCTGACTTCCCAGGATCTGCATAATGTATTACCGCATTACAAACTTCACTTGCATTAATGTAGCCTAGTCCCACAGCAGGAGGCTACCTGTATTGATACATCCACACATCAGGATTCCATCTGTATTCAGGCAGTCAACAGGGCTGTCTTACACAAATATCATTTATATTATGAACAATAAGAAAAGTTCAAAATTAACCATAAACCAAAGACCCTATAATACTAAGACGGCTCACTCCCTATCTCTCCCATGGTAATGTAAATTTCGCAGTGCCACCTTGTGGTAGGTTTGATCAGCCCAGCTGCTGGTTGGTGTTTCACATGTAAACACATACAATTATATTATACATGAGATAGGTTAGTATGAATACACATCAATATGAAATTGCTATGAACAAATACACATCATCATCAGCATCATCATCAGCATCACCATCATCACACATCTTTCGCATTCATATATACATTTATACATATAATATAGCACCTGTTTAACCAAGAGAACAGCTAGCACACCAAGTGGTGGGTTTGATCATTTTGATTACACAGTACAGGCTAAGTGAGCCGTCTTAGTATTATAGGGTCTTTGCATAAACTAAGGATAAGTTCAAATTGCATAGTGCAACGAAAACATCACTTTTTTTCTAAACGAAACCACTCAACTAGATTTGATTCTAGATATCTAACTATATACTGGTGCACTCATTAAAATATTGAGTGGCAGAGAATGGAATTCCAATTCAATTTAATAGGACTTGTCACCGCTGATGCTTACCCTATAACGACAAGTCCTTAACACGGGTGGGTGGGCAGTAAAATGTGGAGAATCGCCAAACTACTCGGAGCGGCGTCTTGATGAGAAGTCTGCATTTATACATGCACACTAATATTAATGTGGTATGGTTTCACTTCAAATAACTCCAAAATTAGCCATGAAATAAGGCAGATTGGGACTATATTTGTCCAAAGAAATGTCAGAGACTCAAACCCATTGAGCTATGCAACATTAAAGCTGTGGTGAGACAATTGGAAATGTAGCGAAAGTATATATAAAGTGGCAATGCTTAAATTGCTTTGCCACATGTTTTTGAAAAGGAATATTATTTTTCCTCCCATGTGGCAGTGCTTACGAAGAGGCCAAGATGTGCATGATGACCTTGATGCAAAGTTGCAGTGACCCGCCAGCCTCAAGCAAGTTCATCCTCACAATATGGGACGATATGAAGATGGTTGCTCAAATGATGTGTGATACAAGTTCTGAAAATGTAAGGCTTGCTTAATTATTCATGACACGGATAAAGGACAACTATAGCATGGGCTTTGATTTATTCGTGTGAAGTATAATTCAATTCAATTCTTGATTTCAGACTCTGGATTATGGTAGTTACATAATTTGGTTCATAGTAGGTAGATATAAAAATAAATGTGAATAACATATAAATAATAGTATGAATACTACCATACTAACCAATATCAAAAGACATACAGTAGTGAAATGGGCCCCCTTCCCCTGCCACCACCCTTAACAATCATGAGCAAACCATCAACACACCGAACATCCTACACAACTATCAATCTGTTTAAACACATTGAACATTACATAAGACATACAAAATATCTTGTCAACTATAAACTTAGCTTGCTTTATAAGAGAAAAAATGTAACCCACAACAATTGTTTGAGTTGCCCCGAGTATACATCTTCTACTCGGTGCTGCTCCCCATTTTTGCATGAACCGTAGTGACTGGTGCTGTACATTATACAGCAGGAGCCACTCCCTTAATTCTACAGGATCGGTGCTGTACTTTAATACAGCACTGACCAAACTTAGATTATTTAGACTGTCAATTCCAATAGCAATATGGCCGGAAGACCAGTGCTCTGGCACTGACAAATGTCATATTCAGATGAATAAATACTTTACCAAAAAAAAAAAAAAAAAAAGTTAAATTAATATGTAGAGAGTTTGAATTTGTCTGACAACCTGGCTCTCAACCCTATAACGACAAGTCCTTAATGCGTGTGAGGGGGCGGTAAAATGTGGAGAATGGCCCAACTACTTGGAGCAGCGTCTTGATGAGAAGTGTACATTGGCAGGAAACGCAACCGAAAGGACACAACTGACCGCTCCTGTGTTCATGAAATGCATGCTAGGGGGTCATTAATGCGTTGGTCGTAATGCGAAGCATTACGTTTGATGCGAGGAGAGGAAGAGACCCTCCCCCGCCCCGGGCTGTCGCGCTGCGCTCTCACCTCACCCGACGCCGCCGCGCGCATCAATATCTAAGTTAGATATGTACAATCAAATCTGGATAATTGCTTTGGTTTTACAAATTTGATGTTGTCATCGGACTATGCAGCTTTAAGGTAACAAAACTAGTATTAATCTTAAATAACTAGGTCAGACATGCATTGGGTTATAAAACGCAGATAATGGCCTCAAGCTACTCAGTATTGTTTCGTTATTTATTAATTTTTGTTTAATTCCCTAATTTAATATTGAATCACTTTCTAGGTATGCAGTCAGTTCGATGTAAAGGCAATGAGCTGCCTGAAGACTTTGGAGTCAATTGGGCATGGACGTCCATCTCCAGAGAAGGTTTGTCCGTAAGTCAATGCTAAGATAATCAATTTGCCCAGGCTAATGAAAACGCGGCCAATTTGCCATTTATGCCACTCTGTTCCCATTCTATGGTATTTATTAAACTGCATATTTCGAATAAAATATCAACTTTTCAAAACCAAAGCAATTGTCTAGATTTGATTCTCCATATCTAACTTAAATACTGATGCACTTATTAAGCATGTGTTGGCACATAGAATAGAAAACTGAGCAAATTTAATAGAATCTGTTACTGGAGAAGCCTATGGTGTTAGAGTTTTGGCGTGCTTGCCAAAATTAATTTTTTATGTTTGCACTTCAAATATCTCAAAGGTTGGTCATTAAAAACAAAAGTTACTTCAAATTAAAGTAATCTAGATTATAACTAGCAACCTAGTATACATATCTCAGGAAATGATAGAAAGTCAAAACCATCGGACTATGCAGCTTTAATAGCTGCTTTGGTATAAACGCAATACACTCCTGATTTCCCCGGATCTGCATAATGTATTCAACCAATCAATAGGATACAGCTCTAATAGGCCTTGGACCTGTTAGCCACTCTTAATTAATAGAAATGGAGACAGTTCTTCAGATGTGGTGGATTGTAGCAACTGTCACTGGCTCCAAGATATACGTAATGCTTGACCAGTATGCATCCAGTCGGGACTTGAAACAGTTCACCGACTCAGCTGCTACGACACTCTCCGGCAAGTCATTCCACAGGTCAACCACCCTAAAGCCGAAAAAGTTGTGTCGCAGGTCCAGTCTGGAGTACCACTTCCTCAGCTTCAGGGAGTGCCCTCTGTTCCTGGTGTTGGAGTCTCTGATAAGGGGGCTGCCTGTTTTGTAGATACCATGGAGATATTTGAATACTTAAATCATATCCCCCCGGGCCCGTCTGTAGTACATGCTTGGGATCTTCAAATGATGCATATGTTGTTCATAGGGTATTTTATCAAATCCATGTACAAGCTTCGTTGCCCTTCTTTGGATCTTCTCAATTGACTCAGCATCCTTCCTGTAGAGTGGTGACCACACAACATACCATATTCCAAAAGTGGACTTGCAAGGGATTGGTACAGTCTACAGTATTACCCCATTACAAACATCACTTGCATTAATGTAGTCTAGTCCCCCAGCAGGACGTTACCTGTATTGATGCATCCACACAGCAGGATTCCATCTGTATTCATGCAGTCAACAGGGCTGTCTTACACATTATCATTTATATTATGAACAATAAGAAAAGTTCAAAATTAACCATAAACCAAAGACCCTATAATACTAAGACGGCTCACTCCCTATCTCTCCCATGGTAATGTAAATTTCGCAGTGCCACCTTGTGGTGGGTTTGATCAGCCCAGCTGCTGGTTGGTGTTTCACATGTAAACACATACAATTATATTATACATGAGATCGGTAAGTATGAAGACACATCAATATGAAATTGCTATGAACAAATACACATCATCATCAGCATCATCATCAGCATCGCCATCATCACACATCTTTCACATTCATATATACATTTATACATATAATATAGCACCTGTTTAACGAAGAGAACAGCTAGCGCACCAAGTGGTGGGTTTGATCATTTTGATTACACAGTACAGGCTAAGTGAGCTGTCTTAGTATTATAGGGTCTTTGAATAAACTAAGGATAAGTTCAAATTGCATAGTGCAATGAAAACATCAATTTTTTTCTAAACGAAACCACTCAACTAGATGTGATTCTAGATATCTAACTATATACTGGTGCACTCATTAAAATATTGAGCGGCATAAAATGGAATTCCAGTTCAATTTAATAGGACTTGTCACCGCTGATGCTTACCCTATAACGACAAGTCCTTAACGCGGGTGGCTGGGCGGTAAAATGTGGAGAATCGCCAAACTACTCGGAGCGGCGTCTTGATGAGAAGTGTGCATTTATACATGCACACTAATATTAATGTGGTATGGTTTCACTTCAAATAACTCCAAAATTAGCCATGAAATAAGGCAGATTGGGACAACCAGCCTAATATATTTGTCCAAAGAAATGTCAGAGACTCAAACCCATTGGGCTATGCAACATAAAAGCTGTGGTGAGACAATTGGAAATGTAGTGAAAGTATATATAAAGTGGTCATGCTTAAATTGCTTTGCTACATGTTTTTGAAAAGGAATGTTATTTTTCCTCTCATGTGGCAGTGCTTACGAAGAGGCCAAGATGTGCATGATGACCTTGATGCAAAGTTCCAGTGACCCGCCAGCCTCAAGCAAGTTCATCCTCACAATATGGGACGATATGAAGATGGTTGCTCAAATGATGTGTGATACAGGTTCTGAAAATGTAAGGTTTGCTTAATTATTCATGACACGGATAAAGGACTATGATAGCATGGCTTTTATTTATTCGTGTGAAGTATAATTCAATTCAATTCTTTATTTCAGACTCAGGATTATGGTAGTTACATAATTTGGTTCATAGTAGGTAGATATAAAAATAAATGTGAATAACATATAAATAATAGTATGAATACTACCATACTAACCAATATCAAAAGACATACAGTAGTGAAATGGGCCCCCCTCCCCTGCCACCACCCTTAACAATCATGAACAAACCATCAACACACCGAACATCCTACACAACTATCAATCTGTTTAAACACATTGAACATTACATAAGACAGACAAAATGTCTTGTCAACTATAAACTTAGCTTGTTTTATAAGAGAAAAAATGTAACCCACAACGATTGTTTGAGTTGCCCCGAGTATACATCTTCTACTCGGTGCTGCTCCCCATTTTTGCAGGAACCGCAGTGACTGGTGCTGTACATTATACAGCAGGAGCCACTCCCTTAATTCTACAGGATCGGTGCTGTGACTAATACAGCACTGACCAAACTTTGATTATTTAGAATGTCAATTCCAATAGCAAGATGGTCGGAAGACCAGTGCTCCGGCGCTGACAAATGTCATATTCAGATGAATAAATACTTTACCAAAAAAAAAAAAAAGTTAAACTAAAATGTAGAGAGTTTGAATTTGTCTTATAACCAGGCACTCAACCCTATAACGACAAGTCCTTAATGCGTGTGAGTGGGCGGTAAAATGTGGAGAATGGCCCAACTACTTGGAGCAGCGTCTTGATGAGAACAGTCTCCCACAAAAGGAACAGTCTCCCACAAAATGTTATTGATGCCGGTGTGGTGGTTTCAGCGGGTTCCCGTGCTCAGAGGTGTCCCTCGCTTCTGCGCATGCGTCAGAATCTAATAAGGATGGCCGTAATCGATTAACACTACCCGGGCGACTCGGGTCATCCGAGTCGTCAGAAATTCAAATAGAACACGGCGATTGGAGTCGACAAATACACGTGCCATGTGCATAAAAAGAATAACTTAGATTAATTAAATGGAAATATAGGTAAACTGGGCCATCATAAAATACTTTAAATCCTATTTTGCTGTATTTTTATCGGTTAATAAAAAATAAAAAAAAAGATTGTCCACCCGAGCACGGAGAAGCGTATTCGATTATTCGACCCGAGTTTGTAGGATGTGCGCATGCGCCAATCAGTGGCTCAGGTGACCCGAGTTGATGCGAAATCCGCGCATGCGCAGAAGTAGCGCAGAAGCGAGGGACACCTCTAAGCACGGGAACCCGCTGAAACCACCACACCGGCTCAATAAATTCATTCAAGAACAGATTGTGCTCACCACCTCTCGCCCTCCCCCGGGCCGGCAGCATTCACACCTCACCTGCTGTCGCCCGCCCCCTTTCCCTTATAAGGTCGCCCCCCGGCCTCCCTCAGGCACTCGCCCTCCTGCCGCCTTCCAGCTCTCTTCCCGTTTTTCTGCTTTGGACCTCACCTCGCCGGACTCCACCTCGGACCGCTGCAACTCCTCTGGCCGCCCCAAGCATGCCAGGACAAGGCAAGGGCTCCCGGACGACCGCCCTGGCCACGCCGGGGCCCTCCTGCGCGGACGCAGGCCCCCGACACTCCCCGCCCACGCCTTGGTGCGGGCGGGGGGGGGGGGGGGTCTCCGGGGAGACTCGGTGCGCCTCATCTGCCGCTCCACCCCTACCTCCCCCGCCCGTGCTCGTCAGGAACCAGGTCTGCCTGCCTGCCTGCCTGCCTGCCATCACCTAGGTCTGCCTGCCTGCCTGCCATCACCTAGGTCTGCCTGCCTGCCTGCCATCACCTAGGTCTGCCTGCCTGCCTGCATGCCATCACCTAGGTCTGCCTGCCTGCATGCCATCACCTAGGTCTGCCTGCCTGCCTGCCATCACCTAGGGCTGCGTGCCTGCCTGCCATCACCTAGGTCTGCCTGCCTGCCATCACCTAGGTCTGTCTGCCTGCCTGCCTGCCATCACCTAGGTCTGCCTGCCTGCCTGCCTCACCGCAGTCACCATCGGATTGCTGGTCACCCACGTCACCCACGTCACCCAGCCATGGCACCCTAGGTCTGCCTGCCTGCCATCACCTAGGTCTGCCTGCCTGCCATCACCTAGGTCTGCCTGCCTGCCATCACCTAGGTCTACCTGCCTGCCATCACCTAGGTCTGCCTGCCTGCCTGCCATCACCTAGGTCTGCCTGCCTGCCATCACCTAGGTCCTGCCTGCCATCACCTAGGCTGCCTGCCTGCCTGCCTGCCTCACCGCAGTCACCATCGGATTGCTGGTCACCCAGTCACCCACGTCACCCAGCCATGGCACCCTAGGTCTGCCTGCCTGCCATCACCTAGGTCTGCCTGCCTGCCATCACCTAGGTCTGCCTGCCTGCCATCACCTAGGTCTACCTGCCTGCCATCACCTAGGCCTACCTGCCTGCCTGCCATCACCTAGGTCTGCCTGCCTGCCTGCCTGCCATCACCTAGGTCTGCCTGCCTGCCTGCCATCACCTAGGTCTGCCTGCCTGCCATCACCTAGGTCTGCCTGCCTGCCTCACCTAGGTCTGCCTGCCTGCCTGCCTGCCTGCCATCACCTAGGTCTGCCTGCCTGCCTTCCTCCAAGGAGCGGGCCTCCTCTATCTTTGGCCGCCCGCCCCTTGTCGACGTAGGCCCCGGACACTCCCGCCCACACAGGGAACTTCAGGGCACCTGGACCTCCGAGGCGGTCCACCCTTCCGTGCCCCGCCTCGCCCCCTCGCCATCACCTAGGTCTGCCTGCCTGCCTGCCTGCTCCTGCCTGCCTAGTCTGCCTGCCATCACCTAGGTCTGCCTGCCTGCCATCACCTAGGTCTGCCTGCCTGCCATCACCTAGGTCTGCCTGCCTGCCATCACCTAGCTCTGCCTGCTGCCTCACCTAGTCTGCCTGCCTGCCATCACCTAGGTCTGCCTGCCTGCCATCACCTAGGTCTGCCTGCCTGCCTGCCATCACCTAGGTCTGCCTGCCTGCCTGCCTGCCATCACCTCAGACGAGGAACCCTCCCCAGACGCCGCCTGTCCTCAGGACGAACCCTCCCCAGACAACACCGCCGCCGACCATGACGTCCACCGACAACCTCCCCGCCACCCCACCCAGCCCTGAGGACTTCGCTGCCCCCCTGCTCGACCCTCGTCGGACCTCCTCACCGGATCCCGCCAAGGAGCGGGCCTCCTCCTTTTTGGCCGCCCGCTCCCTGTCGACGCAGGCCCCGGACACTCGCCGCCCCCAGAGGGAACCTGACCCCTGACGCGGTCCGCCTCTCTGCCGGCCCACCCCACATGCTCCGCCTCGCCCCCTCGGGCGCGCCGCGAGCCCTCTCCGCCTTTTTTGGTGGAGGGCTCCTTGGCACCCCCTCACAGAACACCTACAGACTTTTTTACTCTGCCTGAACTTTCTTACTTTTATTCATCATGTACATTTCCTCACTGCTCCTCCTGAGCCCTCCTCCTGTATTGCTCCTCATGAGCCTCTTTACTTTCTTCCATTTATTGCTTATTTACTTACACTGTTGCTCCTTATGAGCTTATTTCCTCTGTATACTCTGTCTGTCTGAGGCGTAAATAAACGCCTTTATTTCCACCCCCGCCTTCCATCAGAAAAAGCATGGGCTGATGATCCAGGGAAATTTGACCACTTATTCACCACATGCTACTAATTTATTCCTTGTGTTACTAATTACTTGCACTCAAGCAAAAATGAGAGGCAAATAAGTGTTCACACTTCCTGTCTACCAATCGCTATATATCGCAGAAGTGTACATTGGCAGGAAACCGAAAGGACACAACTGACCGCTCCTGTTTTCATGAAATGTACGCTAGGGGGTCATTAATTCTTTAAGAATATACTAGATGGCGCCACTGGGGAGTCCTTTGCCACGCCCAAACTAAGGTTATATCAGTTGTGCCAACAGCTGTGGTAGTTTGACTCCTCGTGACAACATTAACAACTACAGTAAAACCTCTCTAAATCGACCGACCTTGGGACCGACTTTAACTTTTAGTTTAAGTGGTCCATTTAGGGAGGAGGCGATCGATATAGTGGAGTGGTCAATCTCTGCAGGTGGTCGGTTAGGGAGGTTTTACTGGAATATTTGAAAAGTCTCACAATAAGCAGATATGCTGAATTAATGTCACTTTGTGTTCATAGGGTGTTGGGGGAGCGGGACATAGCTCAGGCGGTAGAGTGTCCACCTGTGAAGCTGTCGGTCATTGGATCGGTCCTTCTCAGTGGATCCATTTGCAGTTTGGGCTATTTTCCGTTCCAACCAGTGGTCCACAACAGTTACCTGTTCATTAAAGGTTGTGGTATGTGCTGTCCTGTCTGTGGGAAAGTGTGTATATAAGACCCCTTGCTGCTTATCAGAAAGTGTAGCCTATGTGGCAGAAGTGGGTTTCCTCCAAATAAATATGTATGACTGACAATATTTTGATGTCCAATAGCCGATGATAAAAATCAATGTGCTCTATCTAGATGCGTCGTTAAATAACACAAGCTTTCCTTTTCCATAGGGTGTTGGAGACCCCTGTGCCACGTTTCAACAGAAGACTATGAAGTGCCTCATGCCTTTCCTCGACAACTCTGATGTGGAAGGTCAAGGGCAGGCCCCCAACCTGACAGCAATGTGTTTGTAGGCGATCTAATATATATATATATGATTTGGATCTAGGCATACAGAAACGCAACACAAGTATGATTTGTTGAGAATGCTGACTCTGGCTGGCCGTACAATAATAGCTTACCATTTTTTAATTCAGACTGGGAAAAAATATGGAAACAAATGGCAGATGACAGTGGTTCTCGTGCTCCCACGTGAGCGGGTCGAAATGGGGTTTGCCATCTTAGGCGCAAACCTGGTAGTCCAAGCTGCCTACGCCCAGGCACTGAGCAGACTGACAGTGCCTGCCGATAACTAATATATCTCTTTCATATTATATTCTACATAAATTCTAGTCCTCAATGCATATTTTTTAAATGTCCTCACCAATTTCTATGTTTTATATTATATATATTTATGTTCTATATTATTATATATATGTGTTCTATATTATATATTATATTTATTTATATATATCCTTGTAATATCCAGTCGCTGAGAACAAGCAATATGATTAGCAATTGTGCTCTGCTCTTACTTGAAGATTTAGCAAATGGAATACCCATCTGAATAATTGCATACCTTTCTATTTGTTCTTCTTTTCTTGTTGATACATTAATTGATTGAACCAGGACAATTCCAATCACTGACAATTGGTCTTCCTCATTCTCCTACTCCTTGCCTTATCCTAGTACATTGTAATACCAAATACCAGGTTAGGTAGCGACAAGTATAATGTTTTTAGTCATTGGTTTGACTCGGCCAAATTTCAAACCTGGGGGTTTTGAATCCTATGACGTACCAAAACAGGAGGTGGGCGCTCAATTGGGCTTGTATTTCCCATCACAATTTGGTTGTATTGTGTAATACACTGAGAACTAAACCAACATTGTACAAAAAAAAGAAATTTAAAGAAAAATTGGGCTTGAATTTCCACTCCTCAAAATTCGGTTTCATTGTCTACCTTGCTTGAGTAATAACCTAGTGTTAATTGTTATCATGGCCACCATGATTTCTCAGGAGGCGGCTTTAATTTTCAGAGTGGTTTATTTTTGTCTGCTTTCAACAACAATGATAATGACTTTAAAATGTATACTTGTTGCTACCTAGCCTGGCACTCGGCATTATTAGGATAGGGCAAGGAGCAGTGGAATGAGGAAGACCAATTGTCCGTGATTGAAATTTCCCCTGCTTAATCAACTAATATACCCAGAAAAAGCTGTTCAATTGAGAAGTGAGTTTCCATACACTGCAACATTCCCTCCCCTTTACAAACCATTAGGAGTTATGCAGATGCCGAGCACTGCATGGCCGAGGTTCTACAGGCATGTCCAACACCTCCTGCACACGACAAGATGACGGAGGTGTGGAAACAGACAGTCAAGTACATGGGTGGGGCATGTGGCGCAAGCGAATCTGGAGGGAATGTGAGTATATAAATAAGATAAATCATTATGTGAGTATGAAACGAAGCATGGATTACCATTGCAGTTATAGCATGCAGGACGTGGAAGCATTTGGTTGGGATAACATGGCTTTATTCCGGGCAGCCCCTGGGGGCATTAAGGGGCTGTCACATTAGGGTTTTTTGCGGGAGCGTATGGCGGCGTAAGCGCGTTACGTCATATACGTCGGCATACGCCGTATACGCTACTCATACGCTACGCATACGCTACTCATACGCTACTCATACGCCGCCAGATGCCGCCAGATGCCGGCGTATGTGCAGCGTATGAGGCATACGCCGCCATACGCTTTCATAAATCCGTCCGTCCAAATTTTGTTGTGCATGCTAAAAAAAACTCGACCTATGAGGGCGTATGGCCCATACTGTCAAAAAATGTCACAGCACGCTCCCATACGCTCCCATACGCTCCTCATACGCTCCTCGTACGCTCCTCGTAGGTTCCACATACGCTCAAAACCACCCGAAAGGTCACCAAATGTCATCATAGGCCGGCACGCGCAGGACCTACGTAGGTTTTCAATACGCTCCCGCCATACGCCGTAATGTGACAGGGCCTTTACATCAGTGAGTAGTGGCCTGCCGAGAGCGGAAAGGGACAAGGTCATGTGGTGATCGCAGTCAAGGGTGAGCGTGAGATGAGTAGAGATGAAACAAGTGAGCAAGGTGGAGATTAGGTGAAGTGAATGGTTATAGTAAGGTAGATTATAATGACCAACCTAAGATATTTATCTAAAAGAAATTCCAAAACTCAAAATCATCGGACTATGCAACTTTAAGCACAGACAGCTTGATTCTGTCAATAAACTAGGTCAGGAAGATTACCTGTGTTATCACTATATATTACCCACTGCCGCAATCTAAAGCTGATTTGCTGTTCAGGTGTCAGCATGCAGTCAGTTTGAGACAAAGGCTGCGAACTGTCTGATGCCTCTGCACTCATTTGGGAGTGGACCTTTATCTACACAAGAGATGTGCCCGTAAGTGGATGCTAGCATAATACATTTAAGCAGCTCTTTTTCCAAAAACACAATAACAAAGTTACCCTAACCATGACAACCTGTTATCTCTGAATGCTGTTGGGTAACAGCACTATTCTTCATTTTTTTTCTTCCGTTTTTGTCTTTGCATCAAACTCTTGTTGATTTTAGACTCTATTATAAACGTGAATGTATCCTGATATGGGTCGAAGACCCGTGCCTCGGCGCTGAAAAAATACCTCTATTCACTGAATAAAATTATCATTTACCCCCCTCCCCCCCCAAAAAAAAGTACCAATCCAAAAAATGAGTTTACAATGAAAATGCCAAGTTTGTAGATTGTGTTTTGGAAAAGAGTATATATATATATACATATATATGTATATATATATATATATATATATATATATATATATATATATATGTATATATATATATGTGTGAAGAGCTCTTTTCCAAAACACGATCTACAAACTTGGCATTAGCATTGCAAACTCATTTTCTGGATTGGCGTGTATTGCGTTTTGGAAAAGAGCTCTTCATTTGTAGGGCCTACATTTTTAATAATTAGATGATTCGTAAATAAACATTTGTCACATACCTTACTCTACTCTACATTTTGCGAATATGCAATAATATAGGTACAGTGAAACCCCGTTATAACACACCCCGATTTAATGTGAATTCGGATATAATGTGATGATTCATTATTCATGTTGGCCTGCTAACATGTGTAATTTGGTTGACGAGGCAACAGGTTCGGATCTGTTTACATTGTTCTCCGAGGCAAGTGTTCGATCACTTAGCCAGGGCGATTGGACAGGAAATTTTGCTCAACATTAGCTCTCCGCTTTATCTCGATATTCTGTAACCTGCCCATCTCTACTACCAAGATGCCTCCTGTTAAAAAGAGGTGAGGTTGTCCCCCTTTGTCGTCAAAGTCAAATGTGACGAAGAGACAACAGAAACTGAGATCATGCACTTCTTCCAGTGCCCAATTGGATTTTCCTGAACTGTCAAACCAGACACCATTAGAGATCACTGCGTCAATACCACCTCCCATCCACCGCCTCGATGCCCCGGCCAGATACAGAGCCCAGTTTCATCATTACAAGTGGGAGGTGGAAGGCTCGAGCAGAATAGTCAGCAGGACTTGATTAATAGGCTCAATGTTCTGGAAAGGATAGCAGCTATTCCCATAAATTGACTGCCTCCACCTGTGACGTCACCATCGCCATCCATCGCCATGCAATGTCACACACCGTGTCACGCATTCTCACCACTGCCAGGATATGCGCACTCACTCCCAACGATCTCGCCCATAACACAACGCATCACACCGATGGTTACACGTACCCACGACACCAGCCTACCTTCATTCCAGCGCATCGTCGCAGCATGTCCTTCAGATACTCAACCATGCCCACTGTACATCCATCAACAGCCGCTACAGCAACAAGTGCCAATACAACACTTCCCAGTAACGTCAGACCTTCTATTGGAGGCCACACCAGCCTTACAAAAACCTAAAGGTATGGAACTCTTTCCACATAATCTTATTGTACGTGAAGCTGCTTGCAAGAAAATCTCGCAAGGGGAGGCTACTTGGGCTGAATATTTTGTGGCTCTCTGCCACGTTGCTGCCCACCCAGCCTTCCCACCAGCAAATTGTGTGGCACTGTTTCAAGATGAGGAAGACTTAGCCGAAATGGCGATTACTTGGGATTGGCCAACATGTAGGCACTGGTCCGAAAAAGTTTTCATAATGGTATCAGATGGTTGACTAAAACAAGCGTGGCAAGACATGCTAGCGATTAAGGACTTACAGCGCATGCTTTCCAGTCTAGGAAAACCTCCTACCATGCCTCTGATAATTACAAGCCAGTACCTAATTCGCAAGCCAACTCCTCCACTGGTGTAAATCGCCCCCCTACAAACTTAAAGGAGGACTATAATCGTGAGGTGGATGGCAAGACATGTTTCTCATGGAACTGGGGAAAAGGATGCACATTCTCTGGTTCACATGGGACAATGCCCGATAGATATGCACACGTTTGCGCTTGGTTTGCATATAAGTTAAAACATTCCCTCCCTCATAAAGAGCAGGGCTGCCTTAAGAAGCGTAAATTCACTGATAAAAAGGCTGCCACAGAGACCACAAATTTAAAATCATGTAATGTGAGAAATACTGAGCATGTGTCGTTAAGCCAAATGTTGTGTAACAAAGAGGCTGACCCAATTGTCACTCTTGCACATGCTCAGTCATGCGCTGACTCAGTCCCACCTCATGACAGTAATACGGTGCATAGTCAGGGGCGTAGCCTAGACCTTTAACGATGTGTACTCCTAATTTTGGCAGGAGGTTTAGGGGGCCGCTTACGGCGTCACACCCTTCCGAATATGAAATTATATCTAAGTAACCCCCCTCTCTCTCTCTCTTTATTATTTTTTTATTTAATATTTTTTTGGACAAAACGATGTGGACGTTACGCGCGTATGGCTAGCTACGCCCCTGATAGTGTAATGATAAAAAAAACTAGTGGAAAGTGCACTCTGTAATTCTTCTGAAAAAACAGCCTCAGAAATAGTTAATGCAGTAATAGTACCCAACATAACCAACACACCAATATCACCATGTGAGCACACAAATAATGATAATGTTATTGCAGATCTGCCACAAATCGCTTTCGACTGGTTCGATACGCCAATTGAAGTTGCACTGTCTTTTACAAATGATGGCATACTCCCGTCATTTACGCCACTTCTCACTCCGCTTCAGTTCAGACACTCATTGCTGTCATTTTGGACAAAGACTGATCCCTCCTTAAAGCACAAAACCATGTCATATAAAAATATGTTTAATGCAGTTAGGGTGACAGGCCTCCCTACTTATCTAGAGGCCAGAGTATCAGTCCCATTAGGATTATGCATTCTCACTTGGTGAGTATTATTAGCAGACTTCCCAGACACATCCCTTGTTGATCTACTTGAATTTGGTTGGCCCCTAGATTACACGTCAACAGCAATACCTTCTCCCACTTATAAAAACCACTCCATAGCTGCAGAAGCAGACCTTCATATTAGGAAATTTGTAACCAAAGAGCTAAGCCATGGGTCACTGTTAGGCCCATTCACCTTCCCTCCCTTCATCCCGTGGTGCTAAATAAGCCCGATGATGACAAGACCAAACAAAAAAATCAAAAGAAAAAAGAATAATAATCAATCTGAGTTTTCCATTAGGTAAAAGTATAAAGCGGGGATAGTAAAAGCTTTTTATTTAGGTCTAAATTTTAATTTCTCATTACTATCAGTCTCAACACTATCGGACAGATTAATTTTGCTTGTACCAGGAGGTTGACTGTGAGGTGCAGAGTTGGCGAGAGCCTACCACCAGCTTAGAGTATGTGCTCTCTCCACTCCCCTGTTAGGCATATCACTAAATAAAAATGTTTACATTGATATAGCTCCCCCCCCCCCCTTTCAGATGCAGAACGCCGGCCCCCGCCTGCACCCGGACTACTAGAGCATTAGTCTGGCTGCTAAGACAAGAAGGCTACTTTAGCCTCTGCTATTTAGACTATTTGTGGGAATAGAGCAGACTGAAGAGAAAGCTGTATCAGCATACGGTAGGTTTACGCAGTTTACACAACAGCTAGGGCTAGCACTTGCACCTAATAAATGCACAGCTCCCACAATGACTACCCAAAGATAAGGTGTCTGAAATCATGAATGAATGTAAATTGTGTAAATCTAAATCAACAGCATGATGTAAGCAACTACAGAGCTTAGCAGGTAAGCTCCAACACATGTCGATATGTATCAAACCTGCGTCACGGTTTTCTAATAGGGTCTTAGCTGCATTGAGGGCCTCAGCTTATGTAGGCCAACAAAAATTTGATAGTGATCTCCTCAAAGACCTAGAATGGTATAAAGTATTCGCATGTGATTTCAATGGCACACAACTGCTTCCTAAATCCACAAGATTGACTTGGCTGATAGAATGTGACTCAACCCTAACAGCAGGAGGGGGCCTACTCCTCTAATTATTATTATGCAATTAAATACCCAGAGTCAGTCATGTCACACTCACTACCTATAGCGCAACTAGAAGCATTGAACTTAGTCCACGCAGTAACATTCTTACTTTCACAGGCACCACAAGAATTTAAGATTATAGTCAACGCAGATAATATCGCCTCACAAGTCTTAGAGAATGGTAAGGGAAAAGATAAAATACTGTGTGCATGTGCAAGTCAGATCTGGCTACTCTCGGCAAAATATAACTATGAGCTAGAAATTAAGCATAAAGCAGGAGAACAGCTAGTATTAGCGAATGGTTTGAGTAGATCGTTTAAGTCAGAATCAAGCCAGGAAAAAGCTTTGCAAAACTCTAAATATACAAGAGATAACAATTTAGTTCTCCCTTGATATCCTAGATTTCAACATATAATAATGAACAAATCATATGGAAGCTGATTGTAAAAATATACGGACTTTTGGTTAAGACTTATATATTGGCAGAGAGCATTATTATTCTTGGGCAACGGAGTGGGGACAAGGTTATGTAAACTAAAAGTAATAATACCCCACTCCCATGATATAAGCTGTGTGAAATATATGTTCATATCTTATGCCTGAGATTAATGAAGAGATGTTCCTATAAAAGAGACAGTACATGATTATTGAAATGTTTCTCTATGTGTTCATAAAGAATGCAATTGGAGAAAAAGGACATTTTGAATATATATATATATCTGTAACTGTATCCAACTACCTGTTCACCCACGACCATTGGGAGGGCCCACTTTCAGCCTCATTTGCATATGCACTCAGGGCACCACCTGCAGCTGAATTGAGTGACAGCCACCTCCACTGCGGGTTGGCTCCCACCCCAGCTGTGGGGCCGCCTGATTGGCTGACTGTTGGATTGCCCAGTCACCTGCCCTACCTTGGCCTCCTGACCACACTAGCCTGATACTGAGATTTAACTAATTATTCAGGACACTGCTTCAGTCTCACTGGAGAGTGACCACTCTACTCCTGGCTCTTGAGTGAGACACACCTACTCTAGAGCAGGACCCCAGACACTCTGTCTGATGCTATCCAAATTCACATATTCCAAATTGAGTTGAGTGCAACACCCAAGGGACCCCAGTTCCAAGGCCTGTAGGCACTGCTTCCTATATAGAGGTAAGGTAATGAGACATAGTGTGGACAACAGGTAGGGAGTGAAGGTGATAGATCACATGTAGGTGGACAGGGGTTGATGCCAATAAAGCACAACTTATTCACTGTTCATCTGTGTGACTTGTTTTCCTTTCTCTTTTAAGTACTGGTTCCAGAGTTGGTTATATTGATTTAGGATGATTGCATCACAGGTGAAATGAAGGGGAAGAGTTCTCTAGTATTATCTGGTGTTCATGCGGCCGAGCATCCAGAAATATTATATGGTGTTGACTCTACCTCTACTTCCAGGATACACGCTGATGCATCACCAGAGAATACTAAACACATACACGAGTGCCCTGGCTCCCATATGTGGAATAACAAGACGACCCACATTAATCTTACCTTTCTTTCTGTGCTGACCAAAACACTTTAATACATAATCTTACTGTTTATGATCTGTTGTCTTTCCTCCTGTACTTAGATGACAAATTAAAATCGCCAGGAGCCATTATGAACTATTTTAGCTTGGTTAAACTTTGGATAAGGAGTGGGTCAGGGAACCCTTATGCCTTTGACTCTCATGAAGTAAAACTCATGAAAAAATCACTATATAAAATCTCAACTCACATAGTAGCGAAAGCACCATCATTAGACCCAGAAGACTTCAAAAACATAATTGCCTTCCTCTCAAATCTCGACCCCACCCCAAATATCCTAATTGCAGCGCTACTAATAGGATATTCAACACTACTACGGCAAAGTAACCTGGTCCCTGCATGAGCAGCGTTATATGATAGCCCTCATGTTTTAAAATTTCTACATAGTAATGACTAACTACTGATAAGTTCACATTATACTACCTTAAGACTGGTCCACTGCTGGCCGTTCGATGTAACATCTGATCAACTCAAATGAGTTACTGACCTGTTTTATTCAACTTTATTTGTTAAAACTCATATGCACCTGCCTTGTTTCCTGTTTGTCCGAGTGAACTGAATTGGACCATGAATTCTTTAATTCAAAGGTGACTCGGTAAACTGAACCCCAATTTTAACGGGACAGTGCTGTTTTCGCGATGACGTTATAGGAACCTCAACGATAGTGTTATTAAGGGGTTTCACTGGATTTGAGGTTTGTTGTTGTTTTATGTCCTAGCAACATCTAAAGTCATATCAGGACGGGTACTGACTTGTGACAGTGCACGCTCATGGCAACCTTATAGTGCTGACCCACTGAGAGACCAGGCCACCAGCACCATGACCTGATATCCCACTCAATCACATTATCCTGACACAGCCAACCAGTCCTTGCCCTGTCCTAATAATGCAGTGCCTGGATAGGAAGCGATAAGTATAATCTTTTAAGTCATTGGTTTGACTCGGCCAGGGTTTGTTCGAACCCATGGGTTCGAATCCCAAGACCTACCAAAACGGGAGACGGTCGCTCAACTCATTCGACCATACCATCTGATCAATGACCTCTAAGCATCCCTGTAGAAAATCTGTTGAGAAAATAATTATGCTTCCCTTTTTTTGGTTTGTAATTCAGTGTGTTTGAAGAAGCAAAACAGTGCATGACAAGGCTGCTGAAGGATTGCAATCAGCCTCCAGACACAGGCAAGGACATCCTGGTCATGTGGGACCAAGTGCAGATGGGAGGTGAAGTAATGTGCAACACTACTCCAGAAATTGTGAGCTTTACAGAGTTTATACACATTTTCTCTAATTTATTTTAAGAGTACATGTAAATGTCAATCCATTAGTTTAATTAAACTATAAGATTTGTACACTAAGGTCATTTTAATTCTGACTAATTCCACTTTGCTTGTGATGAAAAGGCTATGGAGCAATGAACTAAAACAACAATAATAATGTAGAAGATGAACCTTTAGGGTCTGACTCCAATGTTGTTCATATAATTGGCTAAAACTGATACCCTTGGCCTCTATTGGTACGTTTTAACGAGGGTGCACTGTAGGCCTATGTGGGTCATTCTCTGAAACTGGGCACTAAAGTGTGACATAGAAACCAAAAGTGAAAACCTTCCAAATAATAGCAAGAAATATTCCAAATATTAGCAGAATTTAAGTTCCTATAAAGGTTTGCATGCTGTGCATATGTCAGCGTTGAACATAAACTGTCTCACTATTTTATTTAGATCTTACACAAATTGAGCAATAGGCCCTATGTTAATATTGTTTGTATAACATGGAAATTAAAGACATGCGCAGAACATCATTTTAGCATACACAATAAAATCAAAGAAGTTAAGAAAACAAGATTATGTGTTACAAGTAAAGAAATGGAAAAAAAATAAAAGGTTTTTAAAAGTTAGGGTAAGTGCATGGTCTTGATGTGTAAATGTTCATATTTTCATGTCAACAGCGGGGTGATTACCCAGACCCAGAGATCTATCTCAACCAAACACAGATTCCTGTGGTTGAAGAAACCAAATTCTTGGGTGTCATTTTTGACAAGAAATTGAACTTTATTTCGCACATTAAATATGTCAAAAAGAAATGTCAAAAAGCTCTAGACCTCCTGAGAGTTGTTGCTCATACCAATTGGGGGGGGGGGCGACCGCACCACTCTTCTTTCTCTCTAACATGCACTGGTCCAATCAAAGCTCGATTAGGGCTCCATGGTCTGTGGATCAGCCAGACCGTCACACATCCAAATGCTGAAACCCATTCAAAATCAAGGACTCAGTCTCTGTCTTGGAGCATTTTGCACTTCGCCAGAGGAGAGTCTTAGAGTAGAAGCAGATGTACCTCCACTAGCACTGAGAAGAGAAAAACTCGCTCTACAGTATGCATCCAAGATCGCAGCAAATCCCAGCAACCCTGCCTATGACTGCATTTTCAACCCAAGCAATGAAACACTCTTTGCCAATAAACCCAAGGCCATTCCAACTTTTGGAATACATATTAAGGAATCATTAGAAACACTCGAGTTTGATGTAGACAACATTGCAAAATTAAAAAATCCAGACACACCACCTTGGACATACGCTGTCAATGTGAACTTGGCAATCTCTGAAGCAAAGAAAGAATCAACTGACCCTTTGATCTACGACAGTATGGTCAGGGAGGTTAAAGAGATACATTCTGATCATAAGTTCATCTACACCGATGGTTCTTACAAGGATAACAAGGCTGCAGTGGCAGCTGTCTTGGGCAAGTGCACCTTCTCAGAGCGATTACCAAAGAGTGCTTCGATTTATTCAGCAGAGCTTGATGCCATATTCTTAGCAATGGACCATGTAGAAACCTCTTCTCGTAGAAAATTTGTGATATGTTCGGATTCAAAATCATGCCTACAAGCGATTCAGAGCAAGGATTGGAATAATCCTCTTGTAAAGTCCATGGCTGAAATCTGTGGTTGTGTAGGCAGGCTATGGTGAAATCAATACAGGCAAAAATAGAAAGGAAGAGTATAAAGAGTGAAAGAAGAGAGAGAGCCAAGCCCTCAGGTTTATTATTTATATGGTACATGGATCCAGTATGGTATATCACCTGACCACATTCTCCCAATGAGAATCAAGCATCTACAGCTCTATCAATGAGAATCAAGCATTTCCGGTCCCCATGGTTATGGTGATCTGCCCACCACCACCACGCAGTGTGGCTCCCTTGGCCACCACCTGCCCTGAGCTGAGTGTGTGGTGATCCATGACTAGCAGAGGGGGGAGGGGGTAGTGGGTAGAGCTCCAAGTGCCCCTTACACACTATCTGACTAACACAGAATGACTATTTACCAATGAATCAAGCACCACCAGCAACTACATAAATATCTATGCACCTGGCCCTATATACCTGTCTCACAAATAGAACATTTGCATTCCCCCACTAGTGCATCATTATTGGAATATTTTAAACTCTGATCTGCAAGATTTTAGAAAGGTTACATTATTTATGTTCAGAACTTCACAAAACTGTGCTCTTTTACTGGGTACCGAGTCATGTTGGCATTCGAGGAAATGAGGCTGCAGATACAGCTGCCAAAGAAGCTCTCGACAAACGCATTACACCTCTTCCTATTCCTCACACGGACCTGAAAAGGCACATCACTGTACTGATAAGGAAAAAGTGGCAATTACAATGGGATGAAGCTTCATGCTTCATGGGATGAACAAGCTTCATGCAATTCAGCCCACCCATAGCAAATTTTCAGGTGCTTGTCATAGAAGTAGACACAAAGAGACCATTGTTGCACATATGTGAATTGGACATAGCTATTTGACTCATAGTTACCTTCTTAGAACAGCCAGAATGCATACCATGTGGAGTGCCTCTGACTGTGAAACATATTTTGATTGAATGCATTGACTGTGCAAATGTTCGAGCACAGCACTTTAATGTAGTAAGTATGAAACATTTATTTGAAACGGTTAGTACTGCCTTGATTTTATCGTTTTAAAGCACATTGGACTGTTTATCCGGTTTTAGGACATTTTGATGGCATTGTATAGCCCTTAGTGTGCTGGTATGCCCTTAAGCATTTATTCATTCATTCACATTTTCACTTTAGCACAAAATCATACAAGTTTACTTTTAATATATCTTGTGGGATAGATTAAATACATGTAGCTGCTAACAATGCTTAATACACAGAGGCAAGCATAATTATTTGAACTGCTATCAATAAGGCCAAATAAAAATAAACAGTTGGTGATCGTCCTTTTGAAATAAAAATCTGGGTCGGGTGCGTGGTTTTTATTTTTATTTTCTATTTTTATTTTTCAGTCATTCACAATGTTTTCAGTCAAGCAATGAAAACTGTATTCACATTTCAAAATGTATCATATCATACAGTTAGAAAAGTTTCAATTTTGGAACATATTGTGTGCCTGGAACATATTGTGTGCTTACAAAGGTTGGATTGCTGTTAGCCTGACACATTTTTATTAATCTAAAGAAAAAGAAATTTAAATTCAGGTGTGGGTGATTTTTCAGGCACGGTCGAAGTTTATCGCTAATTAATTTTTTTTGTATTTGGCCTAAAAGAAAGAATTCATTATCAGCATCGTAATGTGGAAACCAAATATTGGGAGCCAAGTTTTAAAGAATAACCCATGTATATTGTATTAATGAGTTTTGGATCCTCAGGGTGCAGGAGATCCATGCGCTGTATTTGACCAGAAGGCTATGAAGTGTTTGATGCCTAACAACGAGAATGAGGCTGGTCCAGGTCCAGGGCAGGCCCCTAACGAGACAGCACTCTGCTTGTACATAATCTAAGTATATTCTGATGACCATCAAGTCATAAATGTTACATAATCTGATCGATGTTTAGTTGCTGCCACATTTTAAAATAAATATATTAAGTTCTTTGTTATAACCAAGATAAAGTATATTCTGGTTACCCTAAGGGCATAAAAGCTGTATAATCTGACGGATTTTTAGTTGCTGCCGTATTTTTGGATAAATATATTATTAACTTATTTGTTATAACCAAGATGGCGACCACAGGAAGCTCGTGATTAGACTTTTAATGTTGATTAATGTTGGTCCGATGGTTTTTCCGTTTCTGTCATTTTCTGAGATAAATAAATTAGGTTGATCGTTATAATCTACCTTACTATACTTTGAAATAACTATTATTTTAAATGGCTATTGTTATATAGCTATTTCAAATGCTTTGCCAGGTTTGTACAAAATAACTTAATAAGTGGTTATTACTTAGGATGGTCATGATATTATGCTTTGGCAGGTATGTATAAAATAAGGGGTACCTTTCGTGCCAGTATATTCTTCGTTAGAAGCATTGAATGATTATTTGATGAATTGTGGGTTTCTGTGTATTTAATAATAGTTGTTCTTTGCAATGCATAGGGAATACTTGGAGGTTAAGGCTTGTATGGACGGCATCCTTCGGCTGTGTTCAACACCTCCAGCACACAGCCAGATGATGGAACTATGGAAACAAGCCGATGGTCATATGGGTGCGGTGTGCATTGCAAAAGCAAGGAGAGGCAATGTAAGTATATACTATTAACCCGTCCACCTTTAGGCCCGTTTATAGTTTTGACGGCGTCACACGCCATCAACTTTATGCCGGTTGATGCCATGTGATGGCGCAAAATGGTGGGGAGTGCTACAAGTGGAATGTGGCCGTGAAAGTCTGATTGCTTTGATGCACACGGTCACCAACATCGACCTATTTTCGATGACAACGCAGTAAAATAATTAGTGCTGCAGCAATGCTATGTCTATGCAGAGCATTTAATTTTTGCAAAATCAATTTTAAAGCTTTCATTGGGTCGATTAAAAAGATCTTAATGCGTGCTTGAAGAGGAAGATCTGAAGTATTTAATTTAACCTAAGATCAATTTCCTTTGAAAGGATTCAAAAGCAGAGATAATAGTGAAAGTTGGGATTTTCTGAGTGTCAGTCTGAACTGCCGATGTATGGAAGCGCTGACCTTGAAAGTTCAGCCCAGTTGAACTCTGGTCAACGCTTGCGCCGTGTTGCGCCGTCTAACGCTGTCAAGCGTCGACATAACGTCTAAATGGGAGCGTTGGCTTGCGCCGTGTTGCGCCGTCTAGCGCCGTGTTGCACCATCAAAAGTGTAAACGGGCCTTTAGGCTCTGTGTCAATCTCTGGGCCAAAATTGTGTTAAACTGTTAGTATATATAGGCTACATTCATGGGTTCTGACTATATTCAGAGACCGGGTATATATCTATGTTCTCTGCTATATTCTGGACTCATGCAGAGTCCCATTTCAATATAGTGCCACAATCTGGTGGAATCCATTTGTACCATTATATGGTAAACCATATGATTTATCAGTGGTGCTAGCTAATAGCGGAGTGAACAACAATCATTATTATGTGACTCAAAATGGATGCCACTCTGGTCGAAGTGACCAAAGTTAGTAAACAACCATCAACATTAATAGGAAATGTGCATGGTAGGCACAAGAAACCATGCTATTAACAACCCATACATCAGTTTGTACATGGTGAAGCCTCAGTGGAGTACGATGATGCGCCTTGGCAGCGCCGATTAACAGAGGAGTAGTGATCAGAACTACCCTAAAACTTAACCACCATTTGGTATTATATATCGATATACAGTAAAACCTCTCTAAATCTACCGACCTTGGGACCGATTTTAAGTGATCGATTTCGGGAGGTGGTCGGTTTAGGGAGTTAGAATATGGTTACAATGGTATTGTTGGGATGCAAATATCATATCATGAAATTGATTTAATGATATGATCAAATACATTTAATCATATGTTCAAATGGATTTGATCATATGATTAAATAGAATAAAAAAGTACCCTGATATAAACATATGTTCAAATACATCTCATGAGATGATCAAATCGAATTAATGATATCATTAAATATTTAATGATATGTCTAAATCGAATGAATGAGATCATTAAATAATTAATGATGTCATTAAATATTTAATGATATCATGACATATTTGATGACATCATTAATTCGATTTAGACATAATTAAATATTTAATGATATGTCTAAATACTGAATAAAACAAGAAATGGTGTTCCATAGTTTATGCATATATATATACTTATATGTGTATGTATAAATGGTTACCAGCTGCCTTTGCTTACCTGTTACCGCTACTATTACTACTATAACGCAGATAATGTGTATGTATAAATGTTTACCTTCATGCAAATATTATATAAGCGGTGCAGGTGAATCTATTGAGTGCTGATTCTGGAAGGTTCTGTGTGGTGCAGTTACAACGGCTTGGAGCCCTATTGCATATGTTGATTGGTAAGCAAAGGCAGCTGGTCAGCAAGTGCTTCCTATTCCAATACTGGTTGTTCACTTCTACCTGATTTTTTTTCTTTTAATAAAAGATTGGGGGTCTTAGAGGCCAGCCAGAGTCTATTTACTCACTCCATTTACATATATGTCTCTTGTCCTTATTATTATAATTACTATTAGTACTACTATAGCGCAGATAATATATGTATATAGATATAAGCTGAATAAGATATTATGAAAGCCTATTTGATTGATTGATTGGTGGTTTCTTTACTCCGTGTCGGCAGCATAGGCCATATTCACAGCGAGAATTTCTTCTTTTTTTTAAATGAACCATCGCTTTTACAGAATGTAAAATCACATAATCAATTTTGTCTCAGTACACTGTGGATTTAAAAAGCTCACAGTTACATAATTTGTGGCTAAAGGAAATAGAATTAAGATAAAAGTTGAAGGTTGTTAATTGAACAAATTTAGCTAAATGTTTTGGCTTCGAAAATGTCATGCTTTCATTTGACTATATAGTTCTAAACAAATACATTATTTAGCTTCTTGTGTATAAAGAAACAACAAACAATTGAGTGGTTGAGAACAAAACGTCTGCCTGATGCTCATTAAAGAATGTAGGGGGTTTTGTTAGTTTTTTTGGGGTAAATATTTTATTCATCTTGATACATATTTTGTCAGCGCAGAGGCACTGGTTTACCAGCCGTTGAGGTGATCACATTTGGTTTATACATACATGGTGATGGGGAAGTGGAATGTGCTGCATTGTGTGTGTGTGGGGGGGGGCATACTCAGGTTCCACGCCCGCAATGCAAAACCTCGAGGATTGTCAGTACCTCCAGTTTGGGAACACTGCAACGCAAGTTGAAGCCAACTGGACAACTCCAGTATAAATTATATATGTATAATACCTTATACTCCACAATATTTTGCATTATATCCAACTACATGTAATAACACATCCATTGCTCTTGTTATAGCCTTTACAGATTCTGTTAATTGGAGTCTTTCATTCACGATGGCCTCCTGTCTTTATGTGAATAGATTGTACAGCATGGTCTAGCGATTAAGGGCTTTGCTTCCCATCCGGGAAGTATTGGTCGTGGCTTCGATCCCCTGCCTAGTCAAACTGAAATTACAAATTGTTAATTAATTAGTAGGATAAGCCATGGGCTGGTTGACTCGGTGCCAGGATTACGTGACTGAGTGGGATATCGCATTGCGGTGCCAACAGCAAAGGCATGGGCTGGTTGACTCGGTGTCAGGATTATGTGACTGAGTGGGATATCGCATTGCGGTGCCAACAGCATGGTACCTCAGCGCGGCAGCACTATGGAACCTCCAGCATTGCACACTTTCAGAGTCAGTATTCATTCCGATATGACCTCAGTTGTTGTTAGAATGTAAAACCCCTTATGCTGTCTAGTGTTCATTCGTTGAATGTTTGTGCACACATTGCAGGAAAAATCGTGCGAACAGTTTCATCAGAACATTCTCTTGTGCTTGGAACCTTTGTGGAAATACGCGAAACCTGGGGGTGATGTAGATCAAGAAGCTATGTGTGGGTAAGTATCATTTCATTGAAGAGTAACTTCTTTCTCTTTTTTTCAATTTCACAATATTCATCAAATTGATGCATTGTGTATTTTTCTAATATATATATATATATATATATATATATATATCGATGGTCGACCTGGGCCGTATTGAATTAGATAAATATGTATAGGTCCTACTGACTTAGAGGGCGATAGATAGATTTACATCGACATTTTTAAAGTAGGGGGGAGTGGGACCTAATCACAAAATACAAAAGGGAAAAAAGGGGGAAAAGGGGGAAGAAAGTATATTTTTTAAAAAGCTTGTTTTATTTAACGACGCCTCTAGGGCACATTGATTTTTATCATTGGCTATTGGATGTCAAACATATTGTCATTCTGACATATTTCTTTGGAGGAAACCCTCTGCCGCCATATAGGCTACTCTTTCCGATAAGCAGCAAGGGGTCTTTTACATGCACTTTCCCACAGATAAGACAGTACATACCACAGCCTTTGATGAACCTGGGCCGCGTTCAGGGTCCGTCTCGGAGGCGCCTCGGAGGCGCCTGTGACGTCAGGCTAGTCTGAATGACAATAGCAGTTGGTCGCCTCAAAAATGGCCGCCCCCATAGGCGGCGGCCATTTGCAATGGACAAGCTGTGCTGTGATTGGCTGAAACGACTGGATATGACGGCCATTTTCGAGACGCTTTTTGTCTCTACTATGAAAAGGGAGGCGTCGCCGAGACGTCGCCGAGATGGACCCTGAACGCAAATAAGCCAAAAAGCATCGCCGAGACGTCTCCGCGGCGCCTCCGAGACGGACCCTGAACGCGGCCCAGTTGTGGACTACTGGTTCGAACGGAAAATAGCCCAATGGGAAAAAAGTAATTATTGATATGATACGGCCCTTTGAAATAAAAATTGTTTAAACAACATTATTATTTCAGAAAAATTGCAGAAGTTTCGCCATGTGTGATCGAGTTGGCCCGGAAATGCCCCGAGGATGGCGGTTATGTGTTCCACATGTGGCCTGAAGTTCAAGCCATGTGCCCCGCGTAGAGGTGTGCCCCACAGCCGCCCTGCCCCACGTGAAACACGGGGAGCTATAGTTAAAAGATTCACCTCGTACTTTCAGTAGATAAGAGGTGAACAACAACGTAATCTAAATACTGGCAAAAACTACTTTATTATGGAACACGAAGTAGAATTCCTGGTTCCAGTATCAGATGGCTACCAGGGGCGTAGCTAGGCATACGTGCGTACGCCAAAACGTCCACATCGTTTTGTCAAACAAAAATTTAATTAAAAAATAATAAAGAGAGAGAGAGGGAGAGAGAGAGAGAGAGAGAGAGAGAGAGAGAGAGAGAGAGAGAGAGAGAGAGAGAGAGAGATAAGGCTTGTAGTCCGGAGTGTCGAAAACTCAAGTCTAAAATGTGTCAAATCTGCCAGCTTAAGCTTAAGCGGCCCCCTAAATCCCCTGCCGAAATTAGGAGTACACATCGTTAAAGGTCTAGCTACGCCCCTGGCTACTTATATCGGCACAGAGTTGGTGAAATGGGATAGAATGCAAAAAAAACAAAAAACACCAAGATGGCGACGATCGAATGCCATCGATTTCACGTGTAAAGTTCATTAAACTACATGTTTTATTATATCTTTCAACTCAAAAGTAGCGGGTGAATATGAAGACGTATCTAAAGAATATATGTTGCTTATTAAATTAAGAATATATGTACTCATTTCATTTACCTAGCATGTATATATTTTTCACCAGTTTTTCTAATGGGTTGGTTTTCACCCCTACTGTAAGTACGGGGTGAATCTTTTATCTAAGGGAGCTAGAGCAGATACCAGAATAAACTCAAGTTGCACAACCCAGTGCGTAGACTCTTCATTGTGTGTGGATTTTTGTTTGTTTTTGTAAACAATTTTTATTCAGCTGAATGCGATCTTTTTTTAAGCGCCGAGGCACTGGTCTTCCGGCGATGCTTAACTTCGGTCTTTTTTTTTTTTTTGCAAGTGAATTTTATTCATATTTATCTTTAGTAAAGGACCATAGCACTGTTATTTTGTCTGTAAGTGTTACAGGTATATTATATATAGGCATTAGGTATCTACCCATACCAATTTGTATGGTTTATATAGTAAATTGATGTTTGAAGTAAATTCAGAAATAAAATTCAGAATGTGTAAGAGGTTCGTCAAATCATTTGACATTTACATCCAAGGTTTTAGTTGTCAGCTTAGGATTTCCAATTCAATAAATATTAATACTTTTAATTACTTAGTCTTAGTTCAATATGCTCAGATGCTCATTTATTTATTAAAAGATACTGTCGTCGGGGTGATGAAAATGGGAAATATTGCACCTAGAGCAGGACTCGAACCGACATTTCTTTGCATTCCGGGCCAGTGTGCTAACCATTACACCACCTAGGCTCCCTGATGTCACTGCACAACCTACACCTACCTGTCTATGCAGCTCCTTGCCTGAGAGGTCAGTGCAGACTACTACACTTGTCCCCCTGGAATTGTAAGTCTTTTAATGCTTACAATTACATACATACAAGCAATGCACTTATATACATACACATCGTAGGTTCAGCAACTATACAGTGCATAACTTTACAGGATCATGGTTACGGCAACCAGTGTCATGGGGGGTGATGAAAATGGGAAATATTGTGCCTAGAGCAGGACTCGAACCCACATTTCTTTGCATTCCAGGCCAGTGTGCTAACCATTACACCACATAGGTTCCCTGCTATGTCAGAGTTGCCCTGACATAGCAGGTCTCTTGTCATCGGAAGGACAGGCAAAAGAGACAAATAATAGTTTATGTATTGAAAAACAATGGTTATAAGTACAAAGACAGATAAACCAAATGTCAATATAACCATAGATGGCACAAACATAGAACAAGTATCCGAATTCATATATCTCGGACAAAAGATTACAAATGATGGGAGATGTGAGGAAGAAATTAAAAGAAGGATAACAATAGCCCGAACAACATTCTCCAAAATGTATAGAGTGTTAACATCAAGTAAGATATTAATACAAACAAGGAAGCGTATTCTTCAGTGTTATGTGTGGTCTACTCTAATGTATGGGGCAGAGACATGGACAATCTCTAAGAAAATGTACAAACGTTTAGCAGCATTTGAAATGTGGACTTATCGAAGGATGATGAAAATATCATGGACAAAGAAGATCACCAACAAAGAAGTTCTCAGAAAAATTAAAATAAGAAAAGCTTGTTTGCCACTATACAGACAAAGAAACTTATTTATTTTGGCCACATCATTCGTCAGAGTTCAATATACCGTACATTGTTGGAAGGGAAGGTGAATGGCAGCAGAGGGAAGGGGAGACCAAGAACATCATGGTTTACAAATATTTCACAGTGGACAGGCTTGAATTATTCACAGTCTATCAGAACAGCACAACATCGGGACAAGTGGAGAACCATTGCATCCAACCCTCGACTAGAGGATGGAACTGTTGATTGATTGATTGATTGAAAAAGATTGTCCGCAAATGACAGGGGTTAACCTCTCACAGGGGTCGCTGAAAACAGGCACTATTGTAGAATCTTTTTTGAAGTGCCATAAAGCTGCATAGTCCAATGAAATCATCAAATTTTCAAAAACCAAAGCAATTATCTAGATTTGATTGTACATATCTAACTTAGATACTGGTGCATTTATTAAACATTTGTCACCACATAGAATGGGATACTGAGGCAATCTAATGGAACCTGTTACTGTAGGAGCCTATGGTGTCAGAGTTTTGGCGTGTTGCCAAAATTAATTCTGCATGTTTGCATTTAAAATATCTCAAACGTTAGCTGCTTAAAATAAAAGTTACTTCAAACTAATGTAAGGTAGACTATCACAATCAACCTAATAGACCAGATGGGATGGCCGAATGAGTTGAGCGTCCTTCTCCCGTTTTGGTAGATCGTGGGATTCGAACCCCTGGTCCAATCAAACCAATGACTAACAAAATTGATAGTTGTTGCTTCCTAGCCTAGCGCTTGGCATTATTAGGATAGAGCAAGGACTAGTTGGCTTAGTGTCAGGATAATGAGACTGAGTGGGATATCAGGTCATGGTACTAGTGGTCTGGTCTCCCAGTCGGGCAGCACTATAAAGTCGCCATGAGTGCACACTGCCACAAGTCGGTACCCGTCCTGACATAACCTTAGATGTTGCTAGGACGTAAAACCCCAACAACTAACCAACCAATCAACCTAATATATTAAAGTTGCATAGTCCGATGTTTTTGAATTTCTTTGTTGTTGTTGAGATAAACATATAATGTTGGTCATTATACTCCACCTTACTTTTAGTTTGAAGCAACTTAGTTTTAATGGCTAACTTGTGAGGTATTTGAAGTGCTAATATGCTAAATTAGTTTTGGCAAGCATGCCAAAACTCTGACACCATAGGCTTCTGCAGAAACAGGTTATATTAAATTGATTTAGTATGCCCTTATATATGGCAACAAAATTTAATAAGTGTGCCAGTATCTAAGTTAGATATGTATAATCAAATCTAAGATATTGTTTTTGGTTTAAAAAATTTGATGTTTTTATCAGAGTATGCAGCTTTAATTTCAGAAAAATGACAGAAACTCAAAACCATCGAACTATGCAACTTTAATTGTCATGGCAAACTAAAATACCCGATGATTCCTATTTTACAAAGTACCAACTATTATGAGGTCAGCAGCCGACATTCAGTGCTTATTGTCATGGCAGCCGAGGCGGCTTTGTGGGAAGCTGTCTGACCTCCTGAGTAAACAACACACAAGCGCCCACCAATGTGTTGTAAATGTGCTCATTCCACACACTCGCTTAACCACACCCATGCCCACTGCACCCACATTCACTCCTCCACCGACCCACCCACCTACCCACCCAAACACACTCACACTCCCTTAACCACACACCACATATTCACTCCTCCACCCGCCCACCCACCCACACAAACACACTCCCCTAACCAGACACACTTGCTATCCGGACCGCACTTCGTCCACACCTCTCTCTATCTCCTCTCTGCTCGCCATGCTCCTCCTTGATAATGTCTGAAAAGAGTCCCAGCCAGCATTTCACTTTCTACTCTTACTCTGTCCATGTCTTTGGCTCACTGGCTGGTCACCATAGAGCAAAGAGACACGGTCCTTTGACTCAACTCTCCTCATTTCTCTGTCATATACTCTACCCTTTTTTTCTTTCTCCTGGGCTTACTTCTCCCCCATATCAAGGGAGTTGTTTGCTTGGGTGGGCCCTGTACCTTATCGTTTCTCTCACTTTGTTCTTGTTGCTGGAACCTGCTGGACCCACCTTTACCCGTTTCTTCCTCCTGAACCCCTGCTGCTGTTACTGGATACGAGTGCTCTGTTACCGCCCGACCGGAGTGATTCGGGGCCACCCCAAAGATTCATCATTTTGTATGTTGTAAAGACATCCCCAGCTTCTGCAACCGTCCCACCTGAAGATTAATCTTCAACCAAAGATTTGACTGATTTATCGGGCCTTTCTATGTTGCTGCAGTTCTGCAGCCGGTAACCGTCGTAAGGTTACAAACCCCCCAAAAGCAAGCACTCCCCGAGCCACACCGACACCCACTCCACCCACCGACACACACACTCCTCCACCCTCTCACATCCACTGGACCCACACACACACTCCTCTCCACTCACACACGCACACACAAACATCCCCAACTTCCGGCCGTGACCTCCATTAGCGCGGGGTGACACGTCGATGTCAATGTGGTCACAGCCAGGGCGCAGACTATCCGATTCTCGGGTCGTAAGAAGTCGGGTGTCGTAGGAAGTCGGGTGTCGCAAGAAGTCGGGTACCGTAGAAATGTGGGTGTCATAGGAAGTCGGGCTTTGTTTGTTTTGTTTGTTTGTTGGAATTTTATGCCCTGGCAACATCTAAGGTCATATCAAGACGGGCACGGACTTGTGACAGTGCATGCTCATGGCGACTTTATAGTGCTGCCCCACTGGGAAATCAGACCGCTGGCACCATGACCCAATATCCCACTCAGTCACATTATCCTGACACTGAGCCAACCAGTCCTTGCCCTATCCTATTAATGTTCAGTGCCAGGCTAGGAAGCAACAAGTATCAATTTTAAAGACATTGGTTTGACTCGACCGGGATCCCAACTCCCAATCTCTCCTGTCCTGATATGACCTTAGATGTTGCTAGGACATAAAACAACAACAAACAAACAACAAACCCGATCTCCCGTATGCGATGCCCACGCTCTGCCGATTCGGCACCGTGCCAGGTGGGGAAGTCGGGCGTCATAGTGTAAAATATTCCGATATATGGCATAGGGGAAATGCAGATGTTCTATTACTGATCGGTGTATGTGACCAGGCGCATATATGTATATATATATATATATATGTATGGGATGGTGGTGCCTGAGTGGGATGTAAATAGACATATTATTAACTAGCGGTATTTTACACGCTAGAATCTTTATAGGAAATAGAACCCTAACTTCTGTGTGTGGAGGCCGGAAAGCTCTAAGGTATGGTATTACTCATGCGATGATCCGCTTACTATATCTGCTTACTATATCAGTTCCAAGAAATAGCAACCCAACAGAAATTAAGTGTGGTCAAGTCTTGTAGGGAGGGGTGGCTGGCTCCTCCTGCTGTGTGTCTCCAGGTCATCTGCCTGCCACACCCCGTGCCCAGCTCTTTTATTCAGATGGAACACATTCAAAATACAGGTACACAGTTGCCAGGAGTCTCCTCAGTCAGAGACAGTAACATGGCATTTCATTGGTTGAACTCCTCAAATCAGTGGTGGGGGGAGGCAGGGTGGGAGTGGGTGGACCCCCACCACTCCCACCAGCCCCCTCCCCCCCATCTAGGTAAGGGGGTGAAGGGCCAACCCAACCACCCCAAGTCAGATGCATATTTTTCCATCAAGTTCACCAATCACACTTATATGGGATTATCAACCCTATTTATTTTTACATAACACCAGTGGTCACCAGTCCCTTAGATTGGGACAACTCCAAAATAGTAGGAGTTTCTACATGCCTTACTTTGAGAATTGTACATGTTGGAATAACATGGGTAATTCACGGGCGGGGACGAGACGGCAACAACATAGATACTCATAACACCCACACCAACCTGTGGGATTCGAACCCGAGTTTCGAGCAGTGACTCCACGGCCCGGTGCTGCCTCCTAGGGGACACCACCCTTACCACCGGCCACCCCTCCACATTGGACCTGCCCAAAACCGACACCGGGCCAACGGACGAGCTGCTCGCCACTCAGCGGCCAAACACCAGACAGTCAACCACCCACAAATTTACCCCACCCACCCACACCCTCAGGATGAGGGAACGCGGGTAGGGTTGTAGGGTTCGAGTACTATACGTTCCGGTCCTCGGCCTCACTGATCGGGCGGGGAAGAGCCCCTATTGTTACCCAGAGAAAAACATTTCTGACCTTAATGAACTTTGACCTGCCACCGGGCAACATTTAACTGATTGTAACACTATTGAACTGTTAGCGACCTAGATGATTTTACCTCTACCTCATTGTACTCAGATTGTTCACATCATTCTTCTCTACCCTGTAACTAGACACTCAATGACTAAATAAAACGCCGATATAACCAGTCGAGTCTCCGCCTTAGTGAATTACATCTTTTATCATCTTTAGTTCAGCAAACTGCCACAAGGTGGGGCAGGGAGGGCTCACCACACACACACGCTCCACCTCCCATCTCCAGCCTGACACCTGGCTTTGGCAGGTCCTGCAAACACTCACACACACACAGCCACAGCCCCCATGCATTGTCACCCGTGTGCTAACACTCGCTCAGATACTGGCATATGTAAATCATACCATAACAGGCACACAGAACTTAATTCTTGGCTTAATTATTGTACCCATTCTGTGGCATTCTTCACAGACTATTTGTCTGGGTGAAGAAACCACAGTCTGCAGCACCTGTATATGCTGTCCTTAGTTTCAGCATTTACCTCCCTTTATACAATATATAATACCAACAGACTTCAATTCAGTAATACATGTAAATATACCAATACAGTAATAATTTTCCAGAGTTCTTATCTCCAGTGGTTATATTTGATGTAGAACCTTAGAACAATCTGATATTAATTATCACTTCACTTAATATACATAATCTACCATGGTTTCACACCTTGGTTTGAATATTATGCATATGTATTTACCAACATGATAGAATGAATTAGGTATTATTAGAGGGGTTTTATAGTGGTACTTATATAATTGGAATATTATTATAATGACTTTATAGAAATAACTGGATGATTTACATATGAGTAAAACAGTTTTCTTAATGATTCACATATGAGTTTTATGAAAAGGAGATATTTTAGAATTTATTTAAACTATTATTTATTTATGAACCAGACCTAAAAAGTCGCAATATTTTACAACATGTTTATATTGTTTGAAATGCATAACTAAATAGCTATGACATTTAGAAACATGAAATAAAATAACTATGATATCTAGAGAATCTATTCAATATTACTATATGTATTACAAAATATAGAAATACATATAAAAATATGAATAACAATAGTTAACTTTTAAACACTTCCATTCTATAAGAATATTCTATGTATTAATATCACTAATAAATATAATAATATAATATATATTAAGAATTATTCATTTATCAAATAAATATAAGATAATAAAAAATAATATTTTTGAGAATTTTACAGTTAAACAGCAGGGTAGTACCAGTAGATCATTAAAAGTGAACAACAAGTCTGTTTTCGCTATGATCCGGGCCAGACACTGATCAGTCTGTTTCCCTATGATCCGGGCCAGATACAGGAGTGATATGTAGTTGGATTGAAATGAGCTCAGCTGAAATGATCAGAAAGATTCTTCCTTTTTCCTAGGCGATTGCATGAGATTCTTCCCACTGCTTTTTGGCAGAGAGAATGCCTGGGGAGGCATGGGTAATGCCTAGGGCATTGAAAGAACTCTAATCATTTTTACAAAAGCGAGTGTCTGTTGGGAGCTCAGCTCAAATGATTAGAAGGATTTTTTGTTTTTTTATAATCACTTTACAAAAGCGAGTCTGTAGGGACAGCTCAGCTGAAAAGTGATGACATTTTTTCTTGACATTCTTAATCACTTTCAAAAAGCGAGTCTGTAGGGACAGCTCAGCTAAAGGGTGATGAAAAAGCGAGCCTCATGGGACAGCTCAGCTAAAAGGTGATGACATTTTTTTCTTGACATCCTTAATCACTTCACAAAAGCGAGTCTTTAGGGACAGCTCAGCTAAAAGTTGATTAACATTTTCTCTTGACCTCCTTAATCACTTTACAAAAGTGAGTCTGTAGGGACAGCTCAGCTAAAAGGTGATGACATTTTTTTCTAGACATCCTTAATCACTTTACAAAAGCGAGTCTGTAGGGACAGCTCAGCTAAAAGGTGATGACATTTGTTTCTTGACATCCTTAATCACTTCACAAAAGCGAGTCTTTAGGGACAGCTCAGCTAAAAGTTGATTAACATTTTCTCTTGACCTCCTTAATCACTTTACAAAAGTGAGTCTGTAGGGACAGCTCAGCTAAAAGGTGATGACATTTTTTTCTAGACATCCTTAATCACTTTACAAAAGCGAGTCTGTAGGGACAGCTCAGCTAAAAGTTGATGAAATCTTTTCCTTCTTAAATTATTCATACAGAACAATTCATCTACAATCTGTTGTTCAACTACAAAGCTATATTACACTTTTTACAAAGCTGCTATATTAGACTACAAAACTGTTGACCAGTAGTAAAATAAGTAGATTGACAACTAGATTACTAATATTACGAATTCTGCATATACATTTTTGCTTGGATCTGGCCAAGAAATACTATAAAATAACATTTTCATTTGAAAATTGGTGGACATAAACATGTGTGGAATATTGCCATTTATTCACGAAAGGTTGGTTCATTTGAAAATTCATGGACATAAAAATGGTTCGAATATTGCAATTTATTGTCATACAATCTATTAACTTTATGTTGCCAGGACGTAAAACTCCAACAACCAACCAACCAACCGAGACCTAACCAGACTCACTGTAGAATAAACGCATGTTTGCGCAACAGGTAGATCCTGCGTTATGGATGCCAAGGGTACACGTGACTCCAGGGGTATCACGTGACTGATCGCCAGTACTGGTGACAATCAAGATCGCGTTTCAGTCATCGATTTCTGTCCCGGAGTCTGCATTATTCATATCCGTCAATGGAGCCATTCTGCACAGTACCAGTGGAGAAAGGGAGACCCCCCCCCCTCTGCCCATTCCCCCCTCTGCCCAAACACACACACCCACACGAAAAAAGAATATAGCCTATTTGTTCTTTTTATATATATCATTATATAGATTTCTATATAGCTATATACTTATTTATATATATTATCCTCCCCACCCAAAAACGAGCATAGAAAAAGCTATTGCCTTAAGAATAGTATATATTTAGAGATATATAGATATGAGTGAGAGATCCATATGTAATATATCTGTAATGGCCCACGGCCTTCCGACTCTTTCACTGCCACGCACACACAGAAGAACACCAAGATCCAATATGAGTATGCTTCACCTTGGTTTATTGAACCAATCTGCTAACCGCAGCGTCCACAGTCATCTGACCCGCCCCCTGACTCGCCAGGTCCCACATCGACTCTATAGGTGTGTGTGTGGGGGGTGGGGTGAGCTAGCCACATGCAGTATATAAGGCAATAGCTTTTTGGGGACTTTTGTGGGGCTTTTAGGGGGGAGGATATATATACGATATATACATATATATTAATCTATATCTGTATGGCTATGCATATATATATCTAGATGTATATATATAGATAAGATTAGATATATATATATATATGTATATATAGAGAGATTTCTACATGGCTATATACTTATATATATATATTATCCTCCCCACCAAAAATAAATGCCGACAAAAATGCTGTTGCCTCAGGCGTACTATATATTCACTGAGTGAGAAATCGATATGTAGTATATAATAAACTTGAGGCAATATCTGTTGGGGTTTTCTCTTAGGCATTTGGGGGAGGAAGATATATACTATATGTATTAATCTATGTATATGTATATATATATATGTGTTTATATATATGGGTCAGTCCCTAAAACAGGGCATTAAGGTGTGACATGGAAACCAAAAGTGAAAACGTTCCAAATAATAGCTAATACAATTATGTTCCTATGAAGGCATGTGTGCGGTGTATATGTCAGAGTTGGAAAAGAAGAGAAGCATTTCACTTTTTGATTTAGATCTTATACAAATTATACAATATGTTAATATAACTGGTGTAACATGGAAATCAATGACAGATCCAGAGTACCATTTTAATATGTGCAACAAAGTCAAACAAGATTTTTTTTTATTACAATTAAGCAAACAAGAGTATGTGTTGCCAGAATAAGGCTGAAAAAAAAGAAGTTGAAAAACGTCTGGATAAATGCATGGTGTCCAAGAGTAAATTTTCACATTTTCACTTTAGCACCGAATCAGGTGGTGTAATGGCTAGCACATTTGCCCGGAATGCAAGAGATGTGGGTTCGATTCCCGCTCTAGGCGCAATATTTCCCATTTCCATCACCCTCACAACACTTACATGGCAGCTGGGGGTTTGTGCAGTCGCAGTCGTATCCTTCACCATAGACCCTACATTTGGGGGTTTGTGCACTCACAGCCCTATCCTTCACCATATACCCTACAGTTGGGGGTTTGTGCACTCGCAGTCCTATCCTTCACCATAAACCCTACAGTTGGAGGTTTGTGCACTCACAGCCCTATCCTTCACCATAAACCCTACAGTTGGGGGTTTGTGCACTCACAGTCCTATCCTTCACCATATACCCTACAGTTGGGGGGGGGGGGTTGTGCACTCCCAGCCCTATCCTTCACAAAAAAACCTACAGTTGGGGGAGTATGCACTTGGAGCCCTAACCTTCACCATATACCCTATAGTTGGGGGTTTGTGCAGTCGCAGCCGTATCCTTCACCATAGACCCTACAGTTGGGAGTTTGTGCACTCGCAGTCCTATCCTTCACCATAGACCCTACAGTTGGGGGTGTGCACTCGCAGCCCTATCCTTCACCATATACCCTACATTTGGGGGTTTGTGCACTCGCAGCCCTATCCTTCACCATAGACCCTACAGTTGGGGGTTTGTGCACTCGCAGCCCTATCCTTCACCATGTACCCTACAGTTGGGGGTTTGTGCACTCGCAGTCCTATCCTTCACCATAGACCCTACATTTGGGGGTTTATGCACTCACAGCCCTATCGGTCATCGTAGACCCTACAGTTGGGGGTTTGTGCACTCCCAGTCCTATCCTTTACCATAGACCCTACATTTGGGGGTTTGTGCACTCGCAGCCCTATCCTTCACCATGTACCCTACAGTTGGGGGTTTGTGCACTCGCAGTCCTATCCTTCACCATAGACCCTACATTTGGGGGTTTATGCACTCACAGCCCTATCGGTCATCGTAGACCCTACAGTTGGGGGTTTGTGCACTCCCAGTCCTAACCTTCACCATAGACCCTACAGTTGGGGGTTTGTGCAGTCGCAGCCCTATCCTTCACCATAGACCCTACAGTTGGGGGTTTGTGCACTCGCAGCCGTATCCTTCACCATAGACCCTACAGTTGGGGGTTTGTGCACTCCCAGTCCTAACCTTCACCATAGACCCTACAGTTGGGGGTTTGTGCACTCCCAGTCCTAACCTTCACCATAGACCCTACAGTTGGGGGTTTGTGCACTCCCAGTCCTAACCTTCACCATAGACCCTACAGTTGGGGGTTTGTGCACTCCCAGTCCTAACCTTCACCATAGACCCTACAGTTGGGGGTTTGTGCACTCGCAGCCCTATCCTTCACCATAGACCCTACAGTTGGGGGTTTGTGCACTCGCAGCCCTATCCTTCACCATAGACCCTACAGTTGGGGGTTTGTGCACTCCCAGCCCTATCCTTCACCATATACCCTACAGTTGGGGGTTTGTGCACTCGCAGCCCTATCCTTCACCATAGACCCTACAGTTGGGGGTTTGTGCACTCGCAGTCCTATCCTTCACCATAGACCCTACAGTTGGGGGTTTGTGCACTCACAGTCCTATCCTTCACCATATACCCTACAGTTGGGGGTTTGTGCACTCACAGTCCTCTCCTTCACCATAGACCCTACAGTTGGGGGGTTTGTGCACTCACAGCCCTATCCTTCACCATAGACCCTACAGTTGGGGGGTTTGTGCACTCACAGCCCTATCCTTCACCATAGACCCTACAGTTGGGGGTTTGTGCACTCCCAGTCCTAACCTTCACCATAGACCCTACAGTTGGGGGGTTTGTGTACTCACAGTCCTCTCCTTCACCATAGACCCCACAGTTGGGGGTTTGTGCACTCCCAGCCCTATCCATCACCATATACCCTACAGTTGGGGGTTTGTGCACTCACAGCCCTATCCATCACCATATACCCTACAATTGGGGGTTTGTGCACTCACAGCCCTATCCTTCACCATAGACCCTACAGTACAAACTCACGTTGTATCTGTAACTACAGGCCTCGTGCTTACCAAACTTGGTATCATTCTTACCATACATTTGTTTCTAATGTTTACAACAGTAAAATTGTCCTGGCATTAGATAAAATATCACTTTGTGAATGTGTATTGACGATCTCCCCCACCTTCAGCCATGTTAGCTGTAGCTGTGACCCGGCATAGTGTGTCCCAGCTTCAGTCTTTCCTGATGGACCAGCGAAACTTGAAATACCCGTATCTAAAGCAGCCAATGATTATCACTGCCCCCGTGTGGCAATGACATATGAAATTGATACTTGTCGCTTCTTAGCCTGGCACACTGCATTAATAGGATAGGGCAAGGACAAGTTAGCTCAGTGTCAGGATAATGTGACTAAATGGGATATCACTTTATCAGGTCATCATGCTGGCAGCCTGATTTCCCAGTGGGGCAGCACTATAAACTCACCATGAGTGTGCACTGTCACAAGTCGGTACCTGTCCTGATATGACTTTAGATGTTGCCAAGACGTAAAACTTCAACAACCAACCAAAATCCCTTGTGTGATTATATTTCCTAGTCAGCAATGATAAGCGTACCTCTCACAGTTGTGAAGGTGATCCAGTGTGTCCGTCCCACTGACGTGAAAATAACTTTTTGTTGTGTGGTGAGTCGATGGGGCCAACATTTGCAGAGTTTACAGTCCACTTCAGGCTACAGGCAGATAGTGTGTTTGCCTGCCGCCAAGCCGATAGTTGGACCACAGAAAAATGTGCGCTCATATTGCCATTGGTGTGACTACGCTTGGAGAGTGATTACCCCCAATACCAATTACCGTAAAGACTCGCTTAAACACTCACATTCCATATGGATTTGACACGGCTACATGCATACGCAACCTAGGACAGACATATAAAATAGCGAGCGATTTGGGGTTTTATGGCCTACAACATTGGAATGTCCTGTTAACGGATAGGATAGCCAAATCGGCAAGAGCGTTGGTTAGCTTCCCGTGTGGAAGGTTGTGGGTTCGATCCCCAATCAAGTTAAACCAATGACTTACTAAATTTATACTTGTCGCTACCTAGCCTGGCGCTCGGTATTACTAGGAGTAGGATAGGGCAAGGGCTGGTTAACTCAGTATCGGGATAATGTGACTGAGTGGGATATTGGGTCATGGTGCTAGTAGTTTTGCAATAATGGTTTTGGCCAGACCTGATGAAGGGGAAATATGTTAATCCTAAATAGCTTGGTAGGTCCTTGGAACCTTTACGGTACTAGTACTAGTAATAGCACTCTGTTGGCGCTGTTCTGCATTGGGCCTGGTTGGGAGATGGGTGACATTTCGCCTGCGCTGGTAGCTCACATTAGTGGCCGCTTCAGTCACCAGGGGGCGCGTTTTAGTCAACGCTCCGCCACTCACATTCACAGATAGAACAGCTCTGTCCACGCGTGAGAGCCAAGCTTGGTTGGTTGTTGGAGTGTTATGTGCTGGCAACATCTAAGGTACCTACTTGTGACAGTGCACACTCATGGTGACTTTATAGTGCTTCCCCACTGGGAAATCAGGCCGCTGACACCATGACCCGATATCCTAGTCAGTCGCATTTTCCTGACACTGAGCTAACCAGTCCTTGTTCTATCCTATTAATGCCAAGCGCCAGGCTAGGAAGCGACAAGTATAAATTGTTATAAGTCATTGGTTTGAATTAACAGAGAACCGAACTCCTGATCTCCCGGGCTCGAGGCCCACGCTCTACCGATTCGGCTACTGCGCCTGGTATAAGCCAGGCTTGGATAACACCAGCAGTGAGTCAAGAAAAAGTGCCCTTCTTTTATTATCGCCAAACAGAAAATCAGTCCGAGTGAACTGAGTGTGTGTGTTTGAAGAAATAGTCCTAAAAGAGCGTAGTAATCTGAATCGTTGGCTCTTCAGCCAGTCAGGGTCTTCTATTCTTCTTCATCTGCATTTGAAGCCCATCATGCGCATCTTCGCCTGGATTAGTTGGACATGGCTGCTGTGGATGTATGTGTCATGTACTACTCCAGGTAAGTAAGTCTTCATGTTCGTCTAATGCAGAAGGAGGAGCGGGACGTAGCTCAGGCGTTGAGGGTCCACCAATGAAGCTGTCAGTGATCGGATCGATCCTTCTCAGTGGACCCATTTGTAGTTTGGGCTATTTTCCGTTCCAACCAGTTGTCCACAACTGGTTCATTAAAGGCTGTGGTATGTGTTGTCCTGTCCGTGAGAAAATGCATATAAAAGACCCCTTGCTGCTTATAGGAAAGAGTAGCCTATTTGGTGGCAGTGGATTTCCTGCAAAGAAATATGTCAGAATGACCATATGCTTGACATCCAATAGCTGATGATAAAAATCAGTATGCTCTAAGATGTGTCGTTAAATAAAACGAGCTTTGTTAATGCAGACGAGAAGCATCGGATACATTGGAATGAATGAATGAATAAATGCTTAATGGCATACCAGCACACTAAGGGCTATACAATGCCATCAAAATGTCCTAAAACCGGTTAAGCAGTCCAATGTGCTTTAAAAACGATAACACCAAGGCAGTACTAACAGTGTCAAATAAACCTTTCATACTTGCTACATTAAAATACTGTGCTCGAACATTTGCAAAGTCAATGCATTCAATCAAAATATGTTTCACAGTCAGAGGCACTCCACATGGTATGCATTCTGGCTGGTCTTCTGGTTTAAAAAGGTAACTATGAGTATAAATGCCAGTAGAAAACTACAGGAAAACTGGATGCAGGATTTTCCATTCTGTGCCTTTTATGTAAATGTTTGTTTCTTTGTTTGCTTAACGACCCCCCAGCACACAAAAGTAAACATCGGCTATGGGGGGTTATATGTAAATGCATTACAGTCTACCAATTCTTTTGTCAAGACAAGTGATGCCTGCATTTAGATTTAGGAAAGGTCATACTTAGATTTTGAGTAATAGTTAGTTTGTTGGTTACTTTTTCTTATTTTATTCATGTTTTCATTATGTGTGATGTTTCAAAGAAATAATAGAGAATAGGTTGGGTCTAGCAGGCATTGCATGCCAGCCTCGGAATGACGTTCCTGCTGACTAGATTAACGTTGCATGGTCCGATGGCATTTGAATTGTTGTCTTATTTTTTAGATAAATATATCAAATTGATCGTTACGAGCTACTAATCATTAGTCTGGAGTGATGTTGATTAAAGATGATTAATTTTGAAGTAATTTGAGCTGAAAGAACCAAAAATAATTTCGACAAGCTTGTCAAAAGTCCTGTGGCTATAACCCAGATGGTCATCTCGCGGTGACCACGTGATGTGAGATGACCTACTAATCCTGGAACCTGATAGGACTGTAGGTAGGTATTTCTGTTTGGGATAGAACATTCTGGGAACGGATTAGTGCCATAGGCCAATTGCACTAGGGTTTTTAGCAAAATATAATGTATGTCTGTTGTTTGCTTGTGTCTGCTTGTGTCTGTCTATGTATGTATGTGTCTGTGTCTATCTTTGTGTTTCTGTGTATGTGTGGGTATGTATGTGTGTGTGTCTGTCTCTGTCTATGTTTCTGTGTATGTATGTGTGTATGTGTCTCTGTCTGTGTGTGTATATATGTGTATATGTGTGTGTCTGCCTCTACTTGTCGCTACCTAGCCTGGCATTAATAGGATAGGGCAAGGACTGGTTAACTCAGTATCAGGGTAACTTTGACTGTTGTGCCCTGGAATCTGAATCCTGTCAATCTCCCTTCCAGTGCGTGGCATCATATCGTCCGAGCTACTCCTCTATGAGCAGCTCAGAGTCAACTACAGCCGCTTGATGAGACCAGTGCGCAGCCCCACCAAACAGGTCACCGTCAATCTGACCATCTCCCTCTACCAACTCCTAAACCTGGTAAGTCACTATTCCACAAGTTCAGTTGTAATTGCCAGGCAATCTGCGCAATTCAGCAATACAATCAGTTTTTTGGGGGTTATTTTTTTATTACATCCTGGCAACATCTAAGAACAGGTACTGGCCTGTGACAGTGCGCACTCATGGTGGCTTTATAGTGTTGCCCCACTGGCAGACCAGGCTCCCAGCACCATGACCTGTGCTGACCAGTCATTGCCATATTCTAGTAATGCCGAGCATCAGGCTAGGTAGCGACAAGTATCAATTTTGTAAGTCAGTGGTTTGACTCGGCCATATTTCAAACTCCCAACCTTCCACACGGGAAGCTTGTGCTCTTACCGATTTGGTCACAGCGTCTGGTTATATAACACAGTCAGAGGTCATGGCTTGACATATCCATAGCCAAATACAACAGTACGAGTGGGTGGATGGAGTTATTTCAAATGGGTCAAAACTGAAGTCTGAGGCCCATTTGAAACCACCCCACACTCGAGGATTATAGTAGTGGGTAAAAGAAGCTATGTTCAGTTGTAGTTTTTCTTTTCTTTGTATGCCAGTGTACAAAGCTAGTTTGCTTTTCATTAATGAACTATATTTTAGTAACTCCACATGGTACTAGCACCATTCCACCGAGCAGGAGGCATCCCTGTGTCACACTAACATGTGCAATAAAAGTGACCCAATCTCAACATCGCTATTCGGGTTTGTGGTAAAATATGTGTTGTATATTTTATTATGCTAATATTATTATTACCAACAGACTGGTGATGCCTGGCTTTAGTTCTATGAGTTTTAACTAACCGGAACTGGTACTGTACTGAGTTCTGCCTCCTTTGTTGGGAGACCTCAGAGTACTACACCCCACAGCTGCAGCAGGGTCTCCACTTCAAAGATTGTTTTTTTTTAATAAACAAAATAAATTTTAAGACAGGGCTTTTGACACGGTTATTTATTTATTTTTGTTCATTAGTTAAAGTTACATAGTCCGATGGTTTTGAGTTTCTGTCATTTTCTGAGATAAATATGTTAGCTTGGTCATTATAATCTACCTTACTTTAGTTTGAAGTAACTTTTACTTTAAATGGTTAACTTTTGAGCTATTTGAAGTGCAAACGTGCAAAATTAATTTTGGCAAGCTTGCCAAAACTCTAACACCATAGGCTTCTGCAGTAACAGGTTCTATTAACTTGACTCAGTATTCCCTTCTATGTGACAACAAATGTTTAATAAGTGCAGCAGTATCTAAGTTAGATATGTTTATGATTGATTGGTGGTTTCTTTACAACGTGTCGGCAGCATAGGCCATATTCACGGCGAGAATTGTTTGTTTTTTATTCAACCATCGCCTTTACATATAATGTAAAAGCATACAATCAGTTAGGTCTCAATAGACACTTATTAATTTTTAAAAGGCCAAAATCATATAATTAAATGAAATAGATGAAAGAATTAATTAATAAAAAATGTTTTAATGAACAAGCTAAAATGTCTTCTTGTTTAACTTTGGTAAAAAGGTCATGCATGCTGTTTGCAGTGTAAAATTGTCTAAGTTAGATATGTAGAATCAAATCTAGATAATTGTTTTGGTTTTGAAAATTTGATGTTTTCATCGGACTGTGCAACTTTAATTATGGAGAGGAAGTTTCAATCATGGACAATTGGTCTTCCTCATTTCACTGCTCCTTGCCCTATCCTAATAAAGTGAAGTGGCAACCGAGGTAGTGACAAGTATACATTTTAAAGTGATTGGTTTGACTCTGCCATGGTTCAAATCCAGAGGCTGTACATTATGTACATAAATATACACACACACACATATATAAATATATATATATATATAAAATACATATAGTTTGATTGATGGTTGATTGGTGGTTGCTTTCCGCAGTGTCGGCAGCATAGGCCATATTCATGGCGAGAATTTTTTTTATATTATCAAACCATCGCTTTTACATGTAAAAGTATACAATCATTTTTTTGTCAATAGACACTCACTAAATTAAAAAGCTCACAATTATATATTTGTGGCCAAGTGAAATAAATTCCCATACAAAATTTAAGGATTTATTATAATTGATAGAATTTATTTAGTAAACTATATGAGGTGGTACAGACCTGCTGCCCTCAAAAAGGCTAAAATGTTTTCTTGCTTTACTTTAGTAAAAAGGTCATGCATACTGTCTGCAGTGTAAAATTGTTGGTACAGGGCCAACAAATCAACACAACTTAGTAAAATGTGTTTGAGTGTCAGCAGGGACTGACACCCAATACATTTAGGGGGAGGTTCCCCCTTGAACAGAAAAGCATGTGTATGCCACAAGTGGCCAATACGGCAGCGGCTAAGGAACACTTGGTCCCGCCGACTCATGTTGCCATTTGGATTTGATGTGGGTGGCTATTAGTGGTTTCAGATCAGAGTGAGGGATCAGACACGGTTCAATATCACAGTTCAGGGCCTTCTTCGCAGCCCGTTCAGCTCATTCGTTTCCTTGAATGCCCGCATGGCCAGGCACCCAGCAACATATACAGTAAAACCTCTCTAAATCGACTGACCACGGGACCAACTTTAAGTGGTCCATTTAGGGAGGTGGTTGGCTTAGAGAGTTAGAATATCTTTACAATGGTATTGTTGGGACCCAAATAAAGCGATCGATATAATGGAGTGGTCGATCTCTGGAGGGGTCGGTATAGAGAGGTTTTACTGTATATTACATATGATGTATAAATACATTACGTATATATTACATATGATTCGATATCAATTTGATACATTGTTATTATTATAGGATGAAAAGCGGGAAATAATGGAAACGGTGATCTGGATCGAACAAGTAAGATGTTGTTCTACTTAACAGAATGAATGAATAAATGCTTAACGGCATATCAGCACACTAAGGGCTATACAATGCCATCAAAATGTCTTAAAACCGGTTCAACAGTCCAATGTGATTTAAAAATGATAAAATTAAGGCAGTACTAACAGTGTCAAATAAAAATTTCATACTTGCTACATTAAAATACTGTGCTCGAACATTGGCAAAGTCAATGCATTCAATCAAAATATGTTTCACAGTCAGAGGCACTCCACATGGTATGCATTCTGGCTGGTCTTCTGCTTTGAAAAGGTAACTATGAGTCAAATAGCTATGTCCAATTCGAATACGTGCAACAACTTAACAGAGAGGAACATCAACTAAAACATCGCTTGTGTAACTCCTTGTATACAGAGATGTGGGAATGGGGGCGATGGGGGGGGGGGGCAAAACTTCGATGTGATTCAAAATTAATAAAAAAGCATAACAATTTGGCACAAACATGGATGGATGCATGCAATTTAATGAATATGTTTAAGACAACTCTCCATAATTCAGCATTTTGAGCTAAGAAACATTCAATTTCAGTCACTTTACAGGCTGATCTTTACATCACTATTGATTAGACATAAGTAATTTTTGTTCTAAATATTAAAATATCAAATGTGTCAACAAAAACTTGTTGCAAAGAAATATATAACCGATGTCTGATTAAAGTTGCATAGTCCGATGGTGTTGAGATTCTGTAATTTTTCTGAGATAAATAGATTAACCTGACCGTTATAATCGACCTTCCTTTAGTTTCAAGTCCTGTTTATTTTTAACGGTTATGTTTTGAGATATTTGAATTGCAAACATGTCAAATTAGTTTCGGCAAGCTTGCCAAAACTCTGACACCATAGGCTTCAGCAGTAAACGTTCTATTAACTGCTATGTGGCAACAAATGCTTAATACATGCATCAGTATCTAAGTTAGATATGTAGGATCAATTCCCGATAATTGTTTTGGTTTGGAAAATGTGATGCTTCATCGGACTATGCAGCTTTAACCCTACCCATTTCCTAGCCCAACAAATGTTATTAACCATACAATATAAATAAAAACATGAATAAAATAAGTGAAACTGACTCTGGCTATGGCTCTAACATTAGTGTGAGTGCCCAGATTTGTCTAAATCTAAATGCATATGGTATAAGATTTGCTGATTAGATTGATGTAAATGCAATGCTAGATACAAGAGTAACATCTTAATTCATTATATATATCTTTTTAGTTGGTATTCTATGTTTCAAACAAGAGCTGAGATGAGCTGAAACTAGCACATTTCATAGCTGCACCCAGTGTCTTAGCATTAGCCAGGTGCTTCGAAGGGCTTTCTTTTTCTTCCACGCGTCGCACAGTGCACCGCACACCTAGAATGGCGATCTAGTCTATAGGTTCCATTGGTTATTGAGGAGAGACGGAAGCTTAGACCTGGTGGCTTTGCACAATAGGTGGGGTTGTTGCCCCTCCCAGCCTTACCCTTCAGTTTTGTTATTTTATGTCCTAGCAACATCTAAGGTCATATCAGGATGGGTACCAACTTGTGACAGTGCGCACTCATGTCCATTTTATAGCGCTGCCCCACCTTGAATCTATAATTTATCTTAGATACTGGTGCACTTATTAAACCAGAGTTCATTTTGTGTGTTTGCACTTCAAATGACTCCAAAGTTAGCCATTTAAAACTAAAAGTTATTTCAACCTAAAGTAATGAATGAATAAATGCTTAACGGCATATCAGCACACTAAGGGCTATACAATGCCATCAAAATGTCTTAAAACCGGTTAAACAGTCCAATGTGCTTTAAAAATGATAAAACTAAGGCAGTACTAACAGTGTCAAATAAACATTTCATACTTACTACATTAAAATACTGTGCTCGAACATTTGCAAAGTCAATGCATTCAATCAAAATATGTTTCACAGTCAGAGGCACTCCACATGGTATGCATTCTGGCTGGTCTTCTGCTTTAAAAAGGTAACTATGAGTCAAATAGCTATGTCCAATTTGCATACGTGCAACAACCGTCTCTTCGCGTCTATTTCTATGACAAGCACCTGAAAATTTGCCAAGGATGGGATGAATTGCATGAAGCTTGTTCATGACAGCTTCATCCCATTGTAATTGCCTCAACCTAAAGTAAGCTAGATTATAACAATAACTTTAATATATTTATTTCAGAAAATGACAGAAACTCAAAACCATCGGACTATGCAGCTTTTATTTTAAATGACAAACATGCCACATTAATTTTGGCAAGCACGCCAAAACTCTGACACCATGGGCTTCTGCAGTAAGATATTCTAGTAAATTGCTTCAATATGCCCTTATATGTGGCAACAAATGTTTAATAAGTGCACCAGCATCTAAACTAGATATGTATAATCAAACCTTGATAATTGTTTTGGTGTTGATTGATTGGTGGTTTCTTTATGCCATATTCACATCGAGAACTGTTAGTTTTTTTATTATAACAATTGGTTTTTGAAAATTTGATGTTTTCATCGCACTATGCAGCTTTAATATTGGGCACTCTGTCTTTACCCGGTGAGACAGATGTGGTATGACGACTACTTCCATTGGAACCCAGCAGACCATGACGGCGCCCCAAAACTGGTGCTACCCTCCGACAAGATCTGGTTGCCTGACACCCACATCCTCAACCTGTAAGAGACAAACCAGTATTCCCTGTTTTCCTTCATTCGCATCGAAATAATACTATTGGCTTGTTATCTAACCGCACAGACACTATGAGCCAAAAAGTGAAACTATATTCCTTTGTGCAGGGCGTCAAGTGACACAGTGAGTCAACAAAATAGGAAAATGGGGATTTCTTTGTAAGAGAAATAGGGATGAAATAGGGATTTCTCCCCCGACAAAATAGGAAAAGAGGGATATTTTGTATAAGAGCAAATGTACCAAAATAGTGCATAGAGTCCGTCAAATGAGCAGTCACCACAAAAAGTAGGAAAACAGGAAACAAACGATTGAAGTTCAAATTTTAATGTATGATATAATCATACTGTGCTACTTGTTCAAGCCTCATTCTATTTGATTTGTAGTCTACCACATTATGTAGCAACACTTATTCTTTTATGTATACCATTGGTCTGACTCAGCCTGGATTTTGATTTGTAGTCTACCGCATTACCATACCACACTATGTAGCAACACTTATTCTTTTATAAATACCATTGGTCTGACTCAGCCTGGATTTGAAGCCCCAAACTTCCATGGGGCGCTAGCTAGCGCTCTTACTGATTCATCGCATGTGGTTTTATAATGAGCATGGCACCATTCTGTAACTATAAAAGGTATGTTTTGTTTTGAGTAGGCCCTCAGCTATATTGTGTTGGCTAAGTGAGTGAAGGTCTCCTTGGATTATTAATTCTATACAGGTAGGGCCTAATAGGGTATAACCAAGTATAATGTTATTCTCTGCCTGAAGGTTAATTGATAAATATTACGCCTTTCCATGCGAATGTTCTTTTCTTAAGTTATACGTAATCGAAAGCGATGTCATTATATCAAATAATTCAGTTAAATTCAATCAATTTTAATCCAGAATATATATGTATATAAATAAATATATATATATATTGAAGTCAATCCACCAAACCACTAACACTACACAAATGCCTACTAGAATTTAAAATGGTGTCTTTCGACTACATAATTGGTTGTCTGTTTTACCTTCTAATCAAACACACGCATATGTATATATGCATACATACACAAATAAATCCATCCATGCATACACACATAACTACATCCACACACAATCCCTGCATTCACATGCACATACACACGTCCCTACATCAAACATCCACATACCCGTCCGTCCACACAAATATACCTACACACATCCACCCATCCCTACATACACACCTGTGCACACACACATCACCCCCCCATGCATCCACACATCTCTATCCACACTCATTCCTGCATATACACATCCACACAATATACATCCACACACACACACACATCCATACACACACGTACATCCACCTAATCACATACACATCCCTCTACACACATCTGTACATCCACACACCCAATCACACACATCCGTACATCCACACACCCAATCACACACATCCGTACATCCACCCACACACCCAAATCCCCTTACACACATATCCGTACATCCACATCCCCACCCCCCACACACAGTGCGGGTGACGCGTACAACACCGTGCATCCCTTCCTGGGTGGCGGCGAGACGTTGAACGTGTACAGTGACGGCCGTGTGGAGCGCATCAGTCCGTTCCGCGTGACGACATCCTGTCACGTGACGCTGCGGGACTTCCCCTTCGACACCCAGACGTGCACCTTCATCCTCGGCTCGTGGGCCTACACATCCCGCCAACTCATCTACGTCATTGCCTCGTCGCCGACCGTCATGCAGCCTTACGGGTCCTCCTCCTGGCAGCTGACCGAGTTCACTGCCACGGAGGCCGTCTACGAGTACGGCACGCCAGTCACCAACTACAGCCAGGCGGTGTTCTCTCTGAATTTGAGGCGGAGGCCGCTGTACCACGTGACCTACCTTATCCTGCCGTTCATGATGCTCAACGCCATCGTGTCTGTGAGCTTCTTTCTGCCCGCCGAGGCCGGAGAGCGGGTGTCGCTTGGCCTGACCTCCTTCCTAGCCTACTCCATGTTCATCATGCTGATGGCGGATAAAATCCCCGAGTCGACGACTGCCATGCCTCGTATATGTACGTATAAGTATTAATTGGGTTGATTGATTGGTTGGTGGTTGCTTTACGCCATGTCGGCAGCATAGGCCATATTCACAGGGAGAAATGTTTGTTTTTGTTCAAACCATCGCTTTTACATGTTAAAGCATACAATCAATTTTGTGTCATAGACACTCATGAATTTTTAAAACAAACAATCATATAATTTCTGGTTTGATTGATTGGTTTTGATTGATTGGTGGTTTCTTTACGCTGTGTCAGCAGCATAAGCCATATTCACGGCAAGAATTGTTTGTTTTTATTCAACCATCGATTTTACATATAATGTAAAAGCATACAATCAGTTATGTGTCAATAGACACTTATGAATTTTTAAAAGCTAAATCATATAAATAAATGAAAGAATTAATTAATCAAATTGTTTGATTGGTGGTTGATTGATTGGTGGTTGCTTTATGCCGTGTCGGCAGCATAGGCCATATTCACGGCGAGAAATGTTTGTTTTTGTTCAAACCATTGCTTTTACATGTAAAAGCATACAATCAATTTTGTGTCATAGACACTCATGAATTTTTAAAACTCACAATCATATAGTTTCTGGTTGATTGATTGGTGGTTGCTTTACGCCGCGTCGGCAGCATAGGCCATATTCATGGTGAGAAATGTTTGTTTTTGTTCAAACCATCGCTTTTACATGTAAAAGCATACAATCAATTTTGTGTCAATAGACACTCATGAATTTTTAAAACTCACAGTCATATAGTTTCTGGTCAAGCTAAATAAAATTCTAAATACTAGATTGATTGATTGGTGGTTGCTTTAGGCCATGTCGGCAGCATAGGCCATATTCACAGCAAGAAATTGATTGATTGTTTGGTGGTTGCTTTACGCCGTGTCGGCAGCATAGGCCATATTCACGGCGAGAATTTTATTTTTATTCAACCATCGCCGTTACATATAATGTAAAAGCAGACAATCAATTATGTGCAATAGACACTCATTAAATTAAAAAGCTCACAATTATATATTAGTGGCCGAGGGAAACAAATTCCCGTAAAAAAAGAAAAGTTTTATTAATAATTGTTTGAATTTATTTAGCAAACTATATGAGGTCCTTGGTATTCGAGTGGATGTGTCCCAGACTTCCTCTGTTCCGTAAGTCGGAGGATAACCGACGGCTTCCTCAACGACCACGGGCGATGTTCTGGGACTTTGGCATCCTCCAACATGTCCAAATCCACGCCTAAGGCTTCCAAATGAGCAGTGGCCGGATGTAATTCAGCCTGGCTTCATAGTTTTTATCTTGACTACATATTGCATGGCCAGTTTGGTTCTCCTGTTGTTAAGTGATGGTTCGTTGGCTTCGACGTCGAGGCTCTGAAGCGGTGAGGTGCGGAAGGCCCCAAGGGCCAGGCGCAGCCCCTGGTGGTGGACCATGTCTAGCAGCCCAATATACGATTTCTTTGCGGAACCGTATACTATGCTGCCATAATCTACTCGTGACCGAACCAAGGTTCGATACACGGAGAGCAGATTGATTGATTGATTGGTGGTTGCTTTACGCTGTCGGCAGCATAGGCCATATTCACGGCGAGAAATGTTTGTTTTTGTTCAAACCATCGCTTTTACCTGTAAAAGCATACAATCAATTTTGTGTCAATGGACACTCATGAATTTTGCAAACTCATAATCATATAGTTTCTGGTCAAGCTAAATAAAATTCTAAATGATAGTATTTGCATAGGAATGTATATCCTATATTATTATGTATATATATACATATTCCTATATTTGCCCATGTGATTGTTCTCTTCAGCGATACTGTTCTTGACTAACATGGCGCTCGCCATGGTTACGATCCTCTGGTCCGTCTTCGCCATCCGTGTCCACTTCCGCTCGTCTATGTATGGACCGCCGCCATCTTACCTGCTGCATCTGGTGGCGGCCATCTTGTCTGTCTGCTGCTTCACCCCGTCCATCCCCTCACAGCCTCACGTTGAAGAGGCCAGCAAGATGCTGCCAGCCACGGCTCCCTCGGCAGCCGGCCTGGTCAAACCCTCCGGCGACGACAACGATGGTCAGAAGGGCTGTGTGACTCAGGAAGTGGTCCAAGAAGTCGAGTCCATGTCCCTGCGAGGACATCAAGAAGACATCGAGCAGAACCTGGTGGAAGGATGGAAACTGGTCATGTATGCGGCAGACAGAGTACTTTTCTGTCTGTTCTTGTTGACCACGTTTGCAGGAGTTACCTTTGTGTTTCTGTCTGCGATTTAGCTTTGCACTTTTTTGGGGGCGGGGGTTGAAAATTTGGGAACAGAAGCATGCCATGAACACCTGTGTTTCGCTAACTACAAAAAAGTCTAGATGTAGTTTTCTTGTATGTTATTTTCTTATAGTACTAAGAAAAAAAGTTTCCCCATGTCCTGACAGGTCTGACAGTGTCTGTATTTAGTAGGTTGACATAACAAAGCACATCACTACATATAGATGGACACCCAACTGCGCTGAAAAAGATATATAAATTCAGAAGAATGAACTACTTAAAAAAAAATTTTTAATCCTTCATTTCATGTATTTACACACACAAAATAAATTCATTGATTGATTGATTGGTGGTTTCGGGTCGGCAGCATAGGCCATATTCACAGCGAGAATTGTTTTGTTTTTTTATTCAACCATTGTGTTGATATGTGACTCCAACAAGCAACTCAGTAGAAGTGGTTTATTAGGTCAGCTTCTAGTCACCAGGATGTAAACATTCAGGTGGCACTACACTAAGTATCCAGACATCTTCCCCCTTCACACACACACATACAGTTACTCTCCCACTCCATAAAGAGTATTATGATAGTATAGTAGCATATAGTGTCTGTTATGGTTATTAGATAGCTAGGTATCTATATGTATACACACACACATACATATAAGGTATGTGTGGTCAATGTTAAGTTGTTCAACATGGTAGTCTAGTGTCTTATTATAGATCCATCCTGATCACTGGTCGGGATACTCTGGCTGATCGGCGCAGAGGAAGGGTTTCACCCCTCACTGTGTTCCCTGGGTCTCCTGGAGGGGCAGCCACCTTTGCTGCACTTGGAGTGGGTGGTTCTTCTGGCTCTTCTCCAATTCCTCCTGTTCCTGTGTCCTCCTCCTGATGCTCATACTCAGGTAGGTAGGGTTCTTTGACTTGAAGGAGATGCCTCCTGTTTCGGATGTACTCCCCACCATCCTCCGTTCTGACTCGGTATGACCTTGGTCTCACCTCCTCTAGCACTACTGCTCTTCTGTCCCAATGCTCTCTCTCACTCGCACCACCTCATCTCTGCCCAGTGGTGGCAAGTCTTTCGCTGTTTGATCATATCGTTCCTTTTGTTTGCTCCTCATCTCCTCTCGTTTACTATCTCCACACTCTCTCTTGTCCTCGGACTTCCCCATTGTCATACCCGGTAGCTGGCTCCTAAGCTTCCTGCCCATCAGCAATTCAGCCGGGGACTTACCCATCTCTCTGGGAGCCTTCCTGTACTGAAGAAGGGCGAGGTAGATATCTCCTCCATCCTCCCAGGTTCTGTTGAGAAGACCCTTAATGATTCCCACAGCACGCTCAGCCTGCCCATTTGATTGGGGGTATCCTGGACTGCTCGTCAGATGCTCAAACTCGTACTCCTGGGCGAATCGTCTAAATGCACTCGATGCAAACTGAGGCCCATTGTCACTCATGACTACTCGTGGTATCCCATGCCTCGCAAACATGCTCTTGACATGTATTATCACTTGGTCCGAGCTTGTGTGTGTCAAGAGTGCGATCTCTGGATATTTGGACCAGTAATCCACACAGATCACATAGTCCTTTCCACCCCAGTGAAACAGGTCCAGCCCCACCTTGTCCCATGGCCCACAAGCGCCATGCTTCTCCAGGTGCTGGTAGGTCTCCTTGGGTTGCGCAGGGCGGTACCGCTGACACACTTCACACTCTTGCACAGCCCCTTCAATGTCCTTGTTTATGTTGGGCCAGTACAAGCAGTCTCGAGCCATACGCTTCTGCTTTTCTATTCCCAGATGCCCAACATGGAGTCTTTCCAGCATCTCCTTCCTCATGCTCCTGGGTATGACCATTCGGTTACCTTTCAGAATGACCCCCTTTACCACATATAGTTTGTCTTTATAGTGTGCATATGCCATGCACTCACCTGCTCTCCACCCCTCTGTGATGCATCTCAGAACAGTGAGGAGCACCTCATCTTTTGCTATCTCCTCTGCAATCTTCTGCAGCTGTTGATTCGTAGCAGGAAGGCCCTCATACACTGCTAGGACATGTGCCTCTATTTCCTCACAGATCTCACTTTTTACCTCTACACTGCCAACTGCTCTCGACAGCGTGTCCGCAAGGTACAGTAACCTGCCAGGGGCCATATGCATGGGGCGGTGTTGGCGGCTTGTGGTGCTAACCCTGTAACACAGGGTAGCTACCTCCGGTTATCAGGTTTTTAATGATTGATTGGTGGTTTCTTTACGCCGTGTCGGCAGCATAGGCCATATTCACGGCGAGAATTGTTTGTTTTTTATTCAACCATCGCCTTTACATATAATGTAAAAGCATACAATCAGTTAGGTGTCAATAGACACTTATTAATTTTTAAAAGCCCAAAATCATATAATTAAATAAAATAGAAGAGAGAATTAATTAATATAAATTGTTTTAATGAATTATATGAATTATATGAGGCGGTACAGACCAGCTGCCCTCAAAAAAGCTAAAATGTCTTCTTGTTTAACTTTGGTAAAAAGGTCACGCATGCTGTTTGCAGTGTAAAATTGTTGGCGCAGTGCCATAAAATCAACACAGTTTAATAAAATGTGCTTGACTGTCAGTGGGGACTGACATCCAATACATTCAGGGGGAGGGTCCCCCTTGAGCAGGAAAACATGTGTTAGCCACGAGTGGCCAATACGGCAGCGGCTAAGGACCACTTGGTCCCGCCGACCCCCCACATGAGAATGTGGTGGTTTTCCCACAGATGGTTCAATTTCTTTAAGTTTATTAATGTTTTCATCCCACTCATGTTGCCATTTGGATTTGATGTGGGTGGCTATTAGTGGTTTCAGATCAGAGTGGGGTATCAGACACGGCTCAACATCATAGTTCAGAGCCTCCTTCGCAGCCCGATCAGCTCGTTCGTTTCCCTGGATGCCGGCATGGCCAGGCACCCAACACAAATGGATGTCATATCCATCTGTTGCTAGCTGGTTCATTTTGTAAATGACCTTTGCCACGAAAGGGTGGTCCGTTTTTAGCCCAGCAACAGCTTGCAGGCAGGAAAACGAATCGCTGTATATTACATATTCAGTGTGGTTGGACAGTTCAATGACTTCCAATGCGAGAAGGAGTGCTCGGGCTTCCGCCGTAAAAATCGAGCTCTGATCGGGCATGCGAACGCCAAATTTCTTGCCCTGGCAAACTCCAGCAGCAGCTGCCCGGCTTAGGTCTTTGGAACCATCGGTAAACATGGAGAAGTGGTCTTCAAACTGGCCTTGAATCTCTGCGTACAGTCGTTGATACTCAAGTGGATGTGTCCCAGACTTCCTCAGTTCCGTGAGTCGGAGGATAACCGATGGCTTCCTCAACGACCACGGGGGATGTTCTGGGACCTGGGTATCCTGTAATACATCCAGATCGAAGTACAAAGCCTCCAAATGAGGTTTCATCCGGAGCCCCAGGGGCCGAATGAAACTGGAGAGGTGCGAAAGGCGCCAATGGCCAGACGCAGCCCCTGATGATGCACCGTGTCCAGCAGCCCAATATACGACTTCCTTGCGGAGCCGTATACTATGCTGCCGTAGTCTAGCCGTGACCGAACTAGGGTTCGGTACACAGCGAGCAGAACATCTCTGTCCGCTCCCCACTCTGAACTGGACAACACCCTCAGAACGTCTAGCGCTTTCAGGCATCGCGTTTTGAGGTACTTGATATGAGGCACGAAAGACAGCCTCGTGTCAAAAGTGAGACCCACAAATTTGGTTTCTTTGACAACTTTTATGGGATCCCCATCGAGGGTCAGCTCTGGCTCTGCATGCACTCTGCGCAACTGGCAGAAGTGCATGCAGACTGTCTTGGCCTTGGAAAATCTGAATCCATTCAGAACTGACCATCGGTGAATCCCATTTATACACAATTGAAGCTGTCTCTCAATGACATTCATACCAGTACCTCTATAATATAAAACAAAATCGTCCACGAAAAGACTACAGGAGACCCCCCTTTTAACAGCGGCAGCAATACCATTGACCTTGACTCCAAAAAGAGTCACTGCCAGTATGCTGCCTTGGGGTACTCCCAATTCCTGCGAGTGCAGACTAGAATATGTAGTCTTGACGCGGACGCGAAAATGCCTGAGCGCCAGAAAATTCTTGATAAAATTTGGCAGGTGACCACGAAGGCCGATCGCATGGAGATCCTCCATAATGCCATGCTGCCACGTTGTGTCATAGGCTTTTTCGAGATCGAAAAAGACAGCCACAACGTGCTCCTTCTTAAGGAAGGCATCTCTTATGAAGGTCTCCATGCGAACCAAATGGTCGAGGGTGCTGCGGCCTCGTCTGAAGCCACATTGGAGGTCGGACAAGTGGTGCCCTGACTCCAGTAGCCAGACGAGGCGTTTATTTACCATACGCTCCATGGTTTTACAGATGCAGCTTGTGAGGGCTATAGGACGGTAATTGTTAGCTTCACTCTTGTCTTTACCAGGTTTGGGAATCGGTATTACTGTCGCCTCCCGCCAAGAGGCGGGGACGACACCCGACTCCCAGATGTTGTTAAAGAGTTGAAGCAACAGTCTCAGCGCAGATTTGGGGAGATGCTTAAGGAATTGATAATGGATTCCATCAGGTCCAACTGCTGTATCATGCGAGCTTTCTAGAGAACCCGGTTATCAGGGGCGTCGCGAAGTGTGTCACGCGGTATGCGTGGTGGCCTAGACGGTGAGTGATAGCTAAACGTGAATCTATTTATACCGTTGGGGAATCCCTCTCTGCATGGTCCCAGCGAGCACGGGTGTTTCACAATATTTCCGCTGGTGCCGCAGCGTCGTAAGCATCGGTTTGATTTGTGTTGCTGTTTTGTCGATTTGCGGCTTCGCAAGGGTTATTATTGTCTCGCTTTGTCCTTGAATGTGAAATAAATCAACTTTAGCCGTGTCAAAAAAACAACATTTCCCCCATGCGAGTGGTTTTTGAGCGCTTGTGATTTAGGTTTTCCGCTGTAACTTGTTGCCGGCCGGTCAAGTGAACGCGTGTTGTTATCCGTTTGGAACAGCGTGACACATGTGTCGTGAACGTACACAAGATTCATCAAACCGAAACGCTATTACAGCTACTACCACTAATACTTCTTCATAGACAGAGAATAACAGACAGAGACAAGTGTCAACCACAACAAGTGTCAACTGTAATTGACAAAAAGTCTCATACTGACACTGCCATCCCGCCGTTCATCTACTTGAGACAGACTGTCACTACCACTCACAACGACTCACTACGACTCCGTGCCAAACTTTCACTACGACTCAGTGCTACACGTACTTCTGCTACTATGGCTTTTCAGGTGTCAGGTTGTGCCACCAAGCGCCCGAGGAAGGCCAATTACGGGGACCTAGAGATCCAAGTACTGCTCGACGAGGTTATGCTAGGCAGGGGCATCTTGTTCTCTGCTTTCAGCAATACCATCACCCTCCAAGAGAAAAACCTTGCGTGGGACAAAGTTGTGGATGCGATCAACGCGTGTGGCAATGCTAGGCGCTCACGCTCTGAGGTGAAAGAAAAGTGGAAGACTTTGAAGTCGGAGGTCCTCAACCGACAGAGGAGGGCCATGGAGACGGGAGGAGGGCCCCCCACACGTCCACTCCCCTACGATGAGAGCGTCCAAAAAATAATAGGGTTGCAGTCAAACCTCTACACGGGGGTCACCGGTGAGTATCTCGGTAACAATAATGAACCCGCGCTTATGGCAAGTTTTTTGTATGCACTATTACCTGCAAAGAATAACACAAGTCTTCTTTCTTAATTAAAACATTTAATGCCGTGTCAATTGCAATATCATTTATGAATGAACCCACGCTTATAGCAAGTTTTTTGTATGCACTATTACCTGAAAGAATAACACAAATCTTCTTTCTTAATTAAAACATTTAATGCCATGTCAATTGCAATATCATTTATGAATGAACACATGCTTATAGCAATTTTTTTGTATGCACTATTACCTGCAAAGAATAACACAAGTCTTCTTTCTTAATGAAAACATTATAGCAAGAATAACACACGTCTCCTTTCTTAAGACTCAATGTAGTGTGAGTCATACACAATTATCTGAAAAGATTTCCCCACGTCTTTTTGGCTTAAGTAAAACATTTAATGCTGTCATCAATCGCAATATCAATTATTAGGTGATCCTAAGTCTGTCCACCTCTATTGCAGTCTCCTGTCCGGACAGCTTTGCAAGTAAGTACATATAGTGCACTATGTGTACGAAATTGCTTACCAACTTCAGCGAATATTTTTGGGTTACCTCAAGTGGTACACAGTTTCTGAGAATAACCCATATATGGCCATAGTAGTATTTGTTACACGCTTGTTGCCGATAAATGCTGTAACATATGTTTCACTACACCGCATTCGTAACAAACTTCACCAAACATTTTGTCATATGAGGTTATATACACCACTAACAATTTTGTTCATCCAAATTTTTTACATCGCACACATAACTATTTATTTAATAGTATTTCATACTCGCGTGTTGCAGATAGAGGCCAAAGGCCCCTGCAGCTAACTACTGTTACTCTTACCCCACCCCCCACTGCCCGCCATGTCATTGCAGAGTACACATGACGTCCAGACTAAAAATCCCGATGTTGCATTTTTGCAGGGCCTTGTGATCAGCAGGTGGAACTGCCAGTGGAAACTGAGGTGGAGATAGGGTGGTGCGAGGCTGTCCCTGAATGCGAAGAAGACACATTGCTCACTTCCTTCACGCTTAGCCAGCCCGACTGTGGGGATGCGACTACCACGTACCTGACGAGCGTAACGCCACCCGTCACCTGTACGCCGCCCCCAACAAGGCCTACCCAACCACGGCCCTTGGCAACAGGCCCTGCGTCTAGTTCAGCCAACACACTGTGTCCTGTAGAAACAGGTAAATAATATATGTGCTATGCCGCATTTACCTGATACAGACATTACACCACCCCTCCTCGATCCATCAACTTATCATTTAAATCATTATTCCCGCCAAACTTAATCCCCGTTAAATTTAGTCATACTAAATAGACACAGGCAGCACTATTAGCAGCCCACCCCTATTCATCCATTCCCTTCCCATAAACCAATGTGGGTGTCCACCTAGAAACTAATTTTCACCACGTACTTACACACGGTTGCCGACCAACCCATTAGTAAAACTAGCACGGGTTTGCGACCCGGAGCGGCTATATATTTTACATATCTGATTCAAAGTATATTCGCAACATAAATATAATTATTTTTTCCAGAGGCCTCCACGGTGAGCGCAACCCCAGTGACTTCGAGGGACCCACGTTCGAGAAGACGCAGGAGGCTGGCACCACAAACAGAGGTGCCTACCACGAACGACGAGCGTGCGTCGTTAATGCGACTGCTTGAAATAGGATTCCTGAAGAACCAAGCCAAGCTGGGTTTGATCGAAGACCAGCGTGAGGGCCAGAGGGCACAGACACGCCTTCTAGAAAGCCAGAATCGGCGGGAATTACTGGAAATTGCAAAGTTGGAGAGGGAGTTGGGCATCAGTGGCTGACAGAAAAGCAAAATAAAACTTCACCCAAAAGTGTATCCACGTTTTGTGTACCTCATTGTATTTACATCGTATTATAATTAGCATACATAACGATACACTTACTATACATTTACTTTAATCACTTCCTCACGGAAACGGACATTGCAATGTAGGTAGCGCAGAATAAGGCACAAATTAGTTAGCTTTGCAGGCGCCTTCAGAAATAATTGTCGACCAGTCGCTGGCGCGCAGCTTTCCCAACCTGTGAACGCACCCTCTCTGACTGTCGGTAGTTGTGGGGCCGCTGGTCATAGGGTTCATCTCCATCATCTCCGTGTGGGTCATCATCATTGTCTGAGTCCGAATCTGATGGGACGTCCAGGTTGAGGCTTGTGGCTTTGTTATGCAGAATCACACATGCAGTGATCACGCTGCAGGCTTTGACTGGCTCCAGCCGCAGCCGACGCAGACAGTGCCAGCGGCGTTTCAACAAGCCTATCGACCATTCCACCATACACCTAGCTCGCTTGTGGCTGGTATTGTATGCCCTCTGTTGTGGTGAGTCTGGTTGCAGGAAAGGGGTGAATAACCAGTCGCGCAGCATATAGCCACTGTCCCCCAGCAGCAGGCCCGTGACCGGTTTCGCATCACCCTCGAACACCTCGAAGAGGTACGATTCGCGGAGTATACGCGCATCGTGAACGCTGCCAGGCCATTTTACGATGCAGTTTATGAAGCGCAGCTCGGCATCACAAATCACCTGGGAAAAAAAGGGGGAGGTGGATGAAAGAAAGTACACAACACAAAGTCGACGACTGTGATATCGGTGATGTTAGCAATGAGTTGATAAAGTACTGCAGTTACCATACGATTTAGGTACACATGTAACCGGAAAGGCTTAGATAGATGTCGTTGAAAAAAAACATGTGGCTTACACCAAACAAAACAAATAGAAAGGCTTAGATAGATGTCGCTAGTTAACTTAGGGAATATACCTAACAGAAAAGTTTAACATATTAAAGCCATGAAATGTCTAATATAGGGAGTAGACAAAACAGATATGTAGAATAACATGTACCTGCACATTGATGGAGTGGTAGTGTTTTCGATTAACGAACTCATGCTCATACTCCCCGGGTGACTGGATGCGGATCTGGGTTCCGTCGATGCACCCAAACACATTGGGGAACCCAAAGTTGGTGAAGATTTTATGCTTGGTGCGTTCGGCACCTTCCTGGCTTGGCAATTTCACCGTTTGGGGGAGTTGCAGTAACAGTGCTTCAGTCACACGAGGGATAGTCCGTGAGACGGTCGACTGGTCCACGCCAATCAATTCCCCGCAGACATCCTGGAAAGTGCCCGACGCGTAGAATCGCAGAGCGATCATAACCTGGAAGTAGATATGTGCAAGAAATGAGCAATTACGATACATTCTAATTAATTACGTGGTATAATTAATTACGTGGTATAAGAAAGGAAATTATGTTTAAATGAGAGACCGTGTTTTTCGGACATTTCTGAAAGTCTAAGATCCTAATCAAATTGTACATCAAAGTAAATTGTTTAAAATATGAGAGGTTTTATAGAATAACGTGCTTGCCAACAACTCATTTTTAACACAAAGTAACACTAAGGCCAACTACATGACATTGATTAATAAAATCGACAAGAACGGGGGAGATAAAGAAATCGCCTTTTGCTGTTATTAACGTACGGTATGCTTATATCAACACACAACCCATCCAACCTGCATAAATATAACCACATGAGAAGAATCATGTGACATTTTATCTCCACAATTTCTGAACATGTACATTGTTCATGATGGTATACCAACATGGATAATTTACACGCGTACGAGGAGCCCTACCCTCCCTCCCCTGCCCACACCCACGCCTCCCCTACCCCCTCCATTCCCCCCCCCCCCCCCAACCGACGGTGGCGCC